>BPTQ01000003.1:178268345-178399111 GCA_019973895.1 Chrysanthemum seticuspe
CTCACTTTTCAATTTTGACTTTTAATGTGAAACTGACTTGTTTGACTTTCTTGAGTTTTAATCTAGATTTATCAACTGAAAATGATGTTACTAGATTAATGAAACCTACTGCAAGCTACACATATGTTATTCTAACACAAATTAAGCTTTTGATATGTAAAACTCTTGACAGATAAGCTGTAAGATCAATAGGGATGGAATTTTGACTTATGAAGCAAACATGCATGAAATAAGGACAGATATAGATAAAAGGAACTAAAACAAGCCTGAACCAACTGAGCTACTCTATATTTATTACCTCTAAAACAGTTTTAAGAACAAATCCAAACACCCCTTGTTATCACAGTTTGGCAAAATAAAGAAGCTAACTATTGGATTATCATCTTTTAATGATCAAACTGATTTCACAAACCCTAATTACAACTATTTTAACAGGTTAAAACTATTTATGGTCTCAGATTCACTTCAAGCATAAAATGCAATATAGAAAAAAATAGAAAATGAGAATATAACTCACATGAATTCAACTGTGATGCAGGCTAAACCAGAACACAAAACCACTACCTAAGCCATTTCCAACCAAATACCACTGCTGCATCTACCATTATCCATTTCCAAATTCACTTTTTACCCATTTTGACTTTCATTGACCATTAACCAAATTTATTTGAAACTGATACTTAAGCTTGTAAAAAGCTTAGAATGGCTTAAATAAACTTAAAGAAGCTTAAAATAAGCCTTTAACAATCTTGGAAAATAGAATTTGAGACTGAAAAGTTTAACAGTGGGCATGAACTTAGAAGCTTAAATAAAATACTTTGATTGATATTCAAAACACATTACAAAGTTACTTTAACATAATTGTGATATAAAGAAACTGAAATTACACATTTTTAACTAAAACTAAAACATTTGATTACAAAACGACATTAAAGAAAATTTAAAAACTAACTAACTCTCTTCTTGCTTGCATCTCTCCTCTCTTTTATATGCCAACTGCTTCTCCTTGACTTTCTGAGCATTTCCCACTTAAATTCTGAACCATCGGATGTCTTGGGACATTTTTGACCATTTGATCATTTTGGCGCCAATTGGATTTTTTAACAGGTGGAGATGTAGAGTGCTTGGGAGAATGAGCATTAATTGTTTCTTGGATTTGTGATGAGGTGGGGGGACAATGAGTGAGCTGGGGGGATGGAGAATTGGGTTTGGTTGAGTGATTTCAGGGATCAAGTGGAGGGGATGAGAAAAACGCGCCAAAGGGGCGTTTGTTGTTTGTTTGACCAAGGTGAGTTGACCGGGCAGTAATACAAAAAGGGGGGTTCAAATTGGGTTGTGGCAGGGGTCACAATGGGATGGCAGGGTCCAAAATGGATTAAGGGCTTATAAATACAAGGACTTGAGTTGTAATTCTTCCAAACTTGAGGGGCCACTCCTGCCAACTCATCAAAGATGTTCCAAGGACTAAAAATGACAAAGTTTAATAATGCAAGGACCAAAGTTGCCATTTTCAGATTTTCCGGGGGCCATTTCTGCCAATTTTGAAAGTTGAAGGACCATTTTTGTAAATTTCTCAAACTTTTGATATTTTTCACCAAAGGACTAAATTTGTCAACTTTTGATTTTAAAAGGACCTTTGGTGACTTTTCTTTTGAAATTTTGTGCTCAGGGACTGTTTTTGACAATTTTTGAAACTTGGGGGACTAAAACTGCAATTTTTGCAAATTTGACACGTTTTTCATCTGATTTTGATATTTTTGCATTTAAAACACATAAAACACTGATTTGTGATATTTTGATCATTTTGATGTGTTTCTGAGTGTTTTCAGATGAATTTGCAGTTTATTTGGTATAAAAATGATGAGTATTTAGACACTCATCATGGAGCATCTAAGGAGACATCTAGACTCCGGTTTTTCCCATTTTCTCTTCAAGGGCGAGCCAAGGAGTGGCTCGATAAGCTCCCTCCAAGGTCCATTTTCACATGGGAACAACTTACAACTAAGTTCACCAAAAAGTTCTTTCCTCCTGGAAGAACTGCAACAGTTAGGAGCAAAATTCTGCACTTTCATCAACCCGATGGAGAATCTATCACCAACTCCTGGAGTCGTTACAAAGATCTTATTCAACAAGCTCCACACCACGGTATTAACCTTTGGTTGCTTGTTCAAATCTTTTACGACAATGTTTCCCGAAAGGATAAAAAAGGGATTGATTTCTCAACTGGCCGAAGAATCGCGAACCTCACCGCAGAAGAAGGGTGGAACCGAATAGAGGAATACATCCAATATCAAGACATCCATTGGAATGAGCAAGAAAGCGCATCAAGCATTTCTACTTTCTCAAGTGAAGAATTATCCTTTGATTATCGACTTGAGAGAGCACAAAAGAAACTAGCTTACCTCATAAAATCACCGGAACCAAAAAGGCTGACTAACCCATATCTCATATGCGACATATGTGGAGGACCGCACGAGAGCGATGAGTGTGATGACACACACCGAGAAAGCGTCTTCCTCTCTAGTCATGATATTTATGATGACCCTTCACTCCTCACATTCTATCAAAACGATGAATGTGATCCTTGGGGCAATCTAGAATGGAGAACGGAAGGAAAGGACGGACCTGAGTACACCATCCGTGATCCTTTTGAAGAAAAACTCGGGCAGTTCACCATGGAAGGGGCTGCACTCTTGAAAGGTCTTGAGGAGTTTATCCGAGAGCAGCAAGCTGAATTAGAAAGTCAGTTCACTAATCTTCACAAAAGAATGAGTGGACCCGGCCCAGCCCTTCACGATCCAACTTGCGCAATCACTACTCTATCAGGAGCTACTACCAAGGATCCCCCACATCCCAACCGGAACCCTATCACAAGGGAACCCGAGTTAGGAAATGAGGCGATTTCCACACCTCTTCCAACTCCTCACGATCCTCCCCCACAAACACCAGCACCAGCCCAGCGACCAACTTTCTCACGGATTCCCTATCCCTCTCGTCTAAAGAATCAAAAGGCTGAAGAAGACAATGAAAGAATATTGTCTTACTTGAAACAAACATCCGTCAACATACCACTCCTTGATGTATTCTATCATATCCCTAAATATAGTAGATACTTCAAGAGGTTGATATCTAATCGGAAAAAGCTTGAAGGATTGATATCATTAGGGGAAGAATGTTCAGCTATCATCCAAAAGAGCATGCCCAAGAAGAAGGAAGATCCGGGGCAGTTTTACCATTCCTTGCTCTATAGGGGCGCTTTCTATGAAAAACGCCTTGGCAGATCTTGGGGCAAGCATTAACCTGATGCCTCACTCCCTGTTTCTTAAGCTCGGATATTCAGGGCTTAAACCGACTAGGATGAGTATCCAATTAGCTGATCGATCAATCAAATATCCCATCGGAGTTTGTGAGAACGTTCTTGTAAGGGTGGGGGAATTCAAATTTCCAGTCGATTTCGTAATTTTAGAGATGGAAGAAGATAATTCCGTCCCAATAATCCTTGGAAGACCCTTCTTGGCTACAGCTCGTACCATCATTGATGTTCATGATGGTAAGCTCACTTTACGAGTAGGATCCGAGAGCTTGACCTTCGACATTAAGGATTCTATGAGACATTCTTCTTCCTGCAGTCGCCCCATATATTTAGTTGAAGAAGTTGATGAATTTTTTGACGACATAGATGGCTGCATTGACGAGTATCTATTAAACGAATTCATGAATAATGATAACAACGAAATATACGACGACCAAGAAATTGAGATGGTTGGAGCTGTGTCCTTTTATCCTCGTTAGGATGAAATTGAACCTATTGAGCTTCAGAGACCAGGAAACCAGCTAAAACCATCGATCAAAGAGCCTCCTACCTTAGAACTGAAAGATCTCCCGAGTCATTTGGAATACGCCTTCCTACAAGGGGAGGACCAACTCCCTGTCATCATAAGCTCCTCGCTAACCACTATTCAGAAAGAGAAGCTCTTAGAAGTTTTAAAAGAATATAAAGGGGTGATTGCGTGGAGTGTTGCCGACATTAAGGGAATCGATTCTACATTCTGTACTCACAAAATCCTCATGGAGGAAGATTACAAACCAACCGTTCAACCGCAAAGGCGGGTTAACCCTAACATCAAAGAGGTAGTGAAAAAAGAGGTCATTAAGCTTCTGGATGCAGGTCTCATCTACCCCATATCAGATAGCCCATGGGTCAGCCCGGTCCAAGTGGTTCCAAAAAAGGGAGGGATGACGGTTGTAAAAAATGAGAAGGGTGAGTTGGTGCCACAAAGAACGGTTACTGGGTGGCGTGTATGTATTGACTACAGAAAGTTGAATGATGCCACCCGGAAAGATCATTTTCCTCTACCATTTATTGATCAAATGCTTGAAAGATTAGCAGGGCACGAATACTACTGTTTCCTTGATGGCTTTTCAGGTTACTTCCAAATTCCAATTGCTCCTGAAGATCAGGAGAAAACTACATTTACATGTCCTTACGGAACGTTCGCATACAAGCGAATGCCCTTCGGGTTATGTAACGCACCCGCAACCTTTCAACGATGTATGATGGCCATATTCCACGAGTTAATTGAGGACAGCATGGAAGTCTTCATGGATGATTTCTCGGTGTTTGGAAATTCTTTCGACCTTTGTCTTTCCAACCTTAGGAAGATGTTGAAGCGATGCGAGGAAACTAATTTGGTTTTAAACTGGGAAAAATGCCATTTCATGGTAAAAGAAGGAATTGTCTTAGGGCATAAAGTCTCGGGGAATGGAATTGAGGTCGATAGAGCAAAAATCGAAGCAATTTCCAAACTCCCCTATCCTACTACCGTTAAAGCCATTCGCAGCTTTCTTGGTCATGCCGGTTTTTATCGAAGGTTTATTAAAGATTTTTCGAAAATTGCCCGGCCTATGACACAGCTTCTTGTTAAGGATGCCCCTTTTGATTTTTCTGGAGAATGCAAGGAAGCATTTAACCGACTAAAGAAAGATCTCACTCAAGCACCTATAATGGTCACCCCTGATTGGTCTCAGCCATTCGAAATCATGTGTGATGCTAGTGATTATGCTGTCGGCGCAGTACTCGGCCAAAGAAAGGAAAAGCATTTTCAACCAATCTACTATGCTAGCAAAACCATGAATGTAGCACAAGAGAACTATACAACCACTGAGAAAGAACTTTTAGCCGTTGTTTTTGCCTTCGACAAATTCAGGCAATATCTCGTTCTCTCTAAAACTGTCGTCTTCACCGATCACTTCGCCTTACGCTATTTGTTTTCAAAACAAGATGCTAAACCTCGCCTGATTAGATGGATCCTATTACTTCAAGAATTCGACATTGAAATTCGAGATAAAAAGGGGGCTGAAAATCTCGCTGCTGATCATCTATCACGCTTGGAGAACCCTGATCTTGAGAAGTCAGATCACACCGATATTCGCGACTCTTTTCCCGAGAAACGGCTAATGGTGATTAAAGAAAGTGAGCCATGGTATGCTGATTATGCTAACTACCTGTCCAGTAGAGTTTTGCCAAATTACATGACCAGACAAGATAAAAAGAAGTTCTTCACTACGCTAAAACATTACTTCTGGGATGAACCCTTCCTTTTCCGTATATGTCCCGATCAAATCATTCGACGTTGCGTGGCCGGTAGAGAGATTGATCGAGTTCTCAAAGAATGTCATGCGGGACCATCTGGAGGACATCACGGTGTGAATATCACGGCACGAAAGGTTTTCGATGCCGGATTCTATTGGCCTACTGTTTTTCGAGACGTTAAGAGATTAGTTCAAATGTGTGATGCATGCCAACGATCAGGAAATATTTCACGACGGGATGAGTCACCTCAGAACTATATCCAAGTCTGCGAAATATTTGACGTTTGGGGAATAGACTTCATGGGACCCTTTCCATCTTCCGGAGGAAATGAATACATTCTCGTAGCTATCGACTATGTATCCAAATGGGTAGAAGCTCAAGCCCTTAGAACTAATGATGCAAGGGTCGTTATTCACTTTCTTAAAAAGCTCTTCGCACGATTTGGGATTCCCAAAGCATTAATCAGTGATAGAGGGACTCACTTTTGCAATGCTCAAATGGAAAAAGTGATGAAGAAGTATGGCGTCCCACATAGATTTTCTACTGCATATCATCCTCAGACAAATGGACAAGTAGAAAACACAAACAGGGCATTAAAGCGGATACTTGAAAAAACGGTCCACCAAAATAGGAAAGATTGGGCATTCAAACTGGATGAAGCACTTTGGGCATTTAGAACTGCTTACAAAACACCTATCGGGACAACCCCTTTTCGCCTGGTATACGGAAAGGCTTGCCACCTCCCTATCGAACTTGAGCAGAAAGCATATTGGGCCCTTAAGACCTGTAATATGGATTATTCTGAAGCAGGGTCAAATCGGTTCTTACAACTTCAAGAATTGGATGAGCTGAGGCTGGAAGCATACGAATCATCAATCACTTACAAAGAAAGGGCAAAAAGATGGCATGATCAACGAATAAAGAATCCTAAAGAGTTTTTGGAAGGGGATAAAGTGCTCTTGTATAATTCAAGACTAAGATTATTCCCAGGAAAACTCAAATCTAGGTGGTATGGACCCTTTTTTAGTAAAAAAACAGATGAGCAATGGGGCGGTGGTGCTACTAGACCATGATGGAAGAGAATTCACCGTTAATGGGCAACGGGTGAAGCATTATCAATTGGATAATATTGAAATGGTGAACGATGAGGATATTGTTTTAGAAGAAGAAGGCGGTAATGAGAAAACGTAGGAGCACGAATATGAGTCTAGCTACAAGATTCTTAAATAAAGAAAAGCGCTTCGTGGGAGGCAACCCATGCTTAATTTTTTGCTTGTTAGTGTCATATATCTTTTATTAATTGTTTATCCTCATGTTTAAATTTGTAAAAATGCTTTATTTTGTTTTTAACCTCGTCTTAATTGCATATAAAGGTATTTTACATAAGGGATAAGTGTAGGGAGGATTAAACACGTTTTCAAATAAACGTAAACATGAGAATAACAATTAACTAAAAGATATTTATGTTTGTTTGTTCGAGTCAAATGCTTGTATCGAGTCTAATGGATGTTTTGCAGAAATTTTTCCAGATTCTAAAGATGTAAATTTTCCAGAATTTTTTCCAGAAAATCGCAGACCAGTTTTTGTCAGGATAACCTGACGGCGTCAGGATTGCAACCTGACGGCGTCAGGAAGGAGTAAAAACATCAGATTACTTTTTCTCGTTTTCTAAGCTACTTATAATTTTTTGGAATTTTCCAGGTCTTAATTTTCTTAGAAATTCTGTAAACATCCATTCCACAAGCATTATATCCTTGTTTAAATCGAGTCTTATATATATTATTACCCCCGATTTTACGCGAAGGTTTCGTTTGTTTTCTTCAAGTGTGCAGGTTTAGTTTGTCAAGAAGAAGTTACATAAGATTGAAGGAGCTTTTCACGCAATAATTCTTCTTGAAAAGAATTTAACCACCACTTTACACGGATCCTACCGAGCTAATCAGGGGAGTATTAGTTTCTTTCGTTTTTAATTACCTTCCATTATCATAACTTTGATACTTTCGGGGAACATTGGGGACAATGTTCAGTTTAAGTGTAGGGAGGGAAAATAAAACGGGAACTTTGAAACTATGCTTATCCTTGACTATTTGCTTTATCCAATTGTGATTGTGTAATAAACCATGAGAAAATGTCGGTTAGGGTAATTTTGGCACCAAATTTAAAATTTTTTATGACATATAAGAGTGGGCCATTAGTCTTAACAAAAGCGTCTCATGGATAGGAAGTTGCATGACTAGCACAAAAACCCTTACCACCCAAATTCCACCAAAATGTGAGGATCGCCCTTAGATTAGTAGGAATTAAAGCATTCATCTTTAATGCTTAGAGTGTGAACCGGTAGTATATTAGATTCTAGAACTTGTTTTGTGATGCATTCCGAGATCGCAAGTGAGGCTACACTTGTGTAGTTAGGAATAACTAAATGATATGAGGCATTAGGATAACCCTTGTTTGATACCTGTAATATAATTACTTCTTCCACATCGGTTGAGTAATTCCCCCACACCCTTTGCGTTGTACTCATTTTTAGTACACGATACCCCTAGTTAACCCCTCAGAGCCTATCCTTTTCGCGGTTCTCGTGATGTTTCGGTTTTTCCGGAATATCAATGAAGAGCATTGTTTACACCCCACCCCCAAATATACACCCAAATCGCCTTAGCCTACCCCTTATGCACTCACTTTTAGTGCAAATGTTTGTTATCACCCTAAACCCTTAGTTCAATTATCTAGTTGCTTGCATAAGTTGCTAAGTCGAGTCATATCCTTTGTATACAGTTTTGGGATGATTGGGATTCATGGGAAAAGTTAAAGTTTATGAAATGACGGGAAGGGAACGTTAAATTCAAATTTCCTTTGTTTGCGTAATAATGTACCCCAAGTGTTTTGATCTTTTCAATTCGGGTCAAATTAGTGTTAGAGTAATAAAAACTCAAGTGTAGGGATATGCCTGTACATCCCTAGTATTTTGATGTTATCATAGAGGATGGTAGAGTAAAAGTGTATGAAAAAAAAAAAAAAATCGAAAAAAAAAAAAAAAAAAAAAAAACATACGGGCTACCATCCTACATCTATCCTTTAAATTTATGTTTATTCATTTCAGTTATCTAGAGTTTAGAGTGTCGAGTCTTGGCTTAGCAACACCATTCTTCATATGCATTTAACATAGAGATTTTTGACTTGCCACCACTAAATAGCCTATCCCACCAAACCCTTATTTCCCTACCGTAAGCCTAACGTTACAACCCTTTAAAGACCTCTTTGATAGTCTTTCCTAGGTGCTTACGCCAAAGCGATGGAGGTTTGATCTATTCTCAAGCCTATGGTAATCTATGTACTAGGACCGGTTAATGAGTGTTTATCTTCCATTCCCTATATTGTTATATTTCATTTATACACCCGAGAGAGATGTGAGTATCCAAACACCCCATGTGAGGTGCTAGTATGTAATTTCCGTGCTTGTTATGACTTTTGCGGGGCTTATATGTGTTGTGGACCGTTTTGAATTAATGTTTCATGACCTCTAACTTATAAATTAATTGGCTAAAAGCACATTTGCTTGAGGACAAGCAAATAACAAGTGTAGGGATATTTGATAAGGTTTTAAAAGGTACCATTTTGAGGGGTCGTTTAAGTCCTTATTTGATCACTTTTGTATCCGTTATTGCTTAATATCGTTCCTTTTCACTTTTTAGGTCTCGTGAAGGCAAAATGCTAGAATGGCACTTATTTGGACGAAAAGGCGCGAATATATGAAGAAAATGGCCAAAGTAAAAAATCGAGACACTCACAGTTGCTGAAAATAGAAGGCGACGGCGTCAGGTGCTATTGGCGACGCCGTCCCAAAATTATTGTGACGATCCAGAACACAAAACTCGTATTTTCAAGAGACGGCGTCTAGTTGTGGAAGAGTAGGTCGTCGCTACTCAGACGGCCTAGATGCAATCCAGACGACGTCAGAAGCTGAAGAGGACGGCGTCACGGACATAAGGTGACGCCGTCGCAAGGTTAACGTGGCCAAGACGAAACCCTAATGGCGGCGACACGACGGCGTCACTAAACATAAGGTGACGCCGTCGCAATTGTAATCTTATATATAGAATCCGAATTTTTCAGTCTTTGTGTGGAGAGTCTTTGGAGTAAAAACCTAAAACCGAACCTAAGGTGTCTTGTACAGTATTTTAGGGTTTTAAACCCTATCTTACATCAAGATAAGTCTTTACTTCATTAATTCAATTATGTCTTTGATTATTTGTGTGTATGCTTGCATGTTCTCCGTGTCCGGCTAATTTATTTGTGTGTTTGCTTAGGAAGTATGAAACTTAATTATTGAATATTGATTGGTTGTTTCTTATCTTAGTTTACTAATGATCTAGTAATGCGATAGATCATTCGTTGTGTACTTAATGCTTGATTCATCTTTGTGAACCTTAGAGTATAATTACCTGAGTAGTTGTAGGCTAAACCATCCAAAGAGCGCCTTAGAGTAGGAGTTTATAATCCCTAGTGGGTTTGTAGACAAGACCCTTTGGTAACTTCAAAGAGTTAGGAAGAAACGCATACCCTACAACTTTAGACACACAACGCAACTAGGAATAAGACGTGACACTCAACCATCAATAGGAGATAATTAAGGAGTAATACAAACTAAGTAAACACATCTTTAAACTATCATACGAGCACACATTAATTAGACATAGACTCCCACAACCTTAGTTTAGATAATTAGATAATAGTAGAGTAATCGGTAGAAATACCAACCCCCCAAATCCAATACCCGAGATTCGTACCTTTCCATTTTCATAAAATATAAAAAGAATAAAAAATAATCTTCCTCAACCTTAACCTTAGCGTAGCAACTCCTTACTAGCATTCCTATTCCCCTAGAGAACGATATCAATACCCGTGGCTTACCCTAATTACCACACTACAACGATTAGGTTCACTGCCTAGGGTGTTATAAAACTTGCTCGAAGAAAAGGAAGTTTCCTTGACCCCGAACGACGCGTGTAGCGTTATCAGGGAGCCCACGCCATAGCTTGTTTCTTGGGGATTCTTTGGAAGAAAGCTTACCTCTTTGGCACCTCCAGCCACAACAAAGTTCCTGAACGACATCTCTGCACAAAGAAGCAGATAAGATAAATATCAGCAAGATAAGTTTTTGTTTCTTATGTTAATTTAAAAAATACATACTTTCTCCATCACAAATTATCTCAGGTACCAACGGAGACCCTTCCCATCTCTCAGCAATGCCAGCCATGAACAGGATTGGCTCAGGGAAGGTCTGGCAGTCAGCTGGATGACGAGCCAAACACTAATACAATGGGTTTCTTCTCACAGTATAAGGCAATGGATCGGTGAACCTTTTTCTCATCATATTGAAAGTCTGGGTTTAACAATGCAGAGTATCCAGGAGGGATAATGGTAGTCTGAATATAAAAGAACTTGCCTTTCCAGTTCCTTATGTTCGTAAAAGGTCTATCTATCAATATGGGCACATCCCTTTCACCCCTCTTGGCCAAGGTCAACTAATCTCCTCCCGGGTATAGATTCAAAAAACCCCTAAGCACAGTCAAGGATGGTTCAAACCCATAAGCTTTGCACATAACAATGTATGTTGTAAGCTTGGCTAGGCCAAAAGGGTTGAACCTAGAAATGTGTACCTCATAATATCGGAGGAATTCTAAAATCAAAGGATGCAATGGTATCCTAAGATTGGAAGAGGTGAAAGCGTGGATATACAAGCCTACATAATTTTCAGGGGCATCAAATATCCCTTGATTTTTACTCGGTAGCATTATTTTGTGTTCTTTTGGAATGGGATAATCAGTGAGGAACGCTTTAAGCTCATCCCTGGTTAATGTGCAGCCTTGTTGTTTTATCACAAATTTTTTGTTGGTTGACATGACACCTTCTAAATAACACAAAAAATATTTGAAATACAGAAGAAGAAGGAGCGCTTTACCTTGTTTGGTCGAAGGCTTGATCGAAAGGAATTTTAGTAGGTGAAAAACTTTGGGCGAGAGTTACTTTGTTAGGGTTTTACTGTTTTTAGCATTTTATATACCATACAAATGTTGCATCTCAGCCCTACACGTGTCCGTGCTATCCCTTTTCTACCGGATTTCAAACCCCTTTTAAATTTTGAAAGGATGTTTACTAGTACCGAGGAAACAAGGTTAGTTAGGATTAATTATGCATTTTTTGCGGTCACTATTAACAAAACTTTTCATCTTCGTTCATTTTTGTGACGAAGGGGAGGTTTCGTTTTTATTTTTGAGTCGTAAGCAATATTTCTCGTCCGTACATATCACTTTCGACTGGGGGGCTTGATGACGTACCCTCCGATCAGGTCGAAGGACCCCCCTTCGGCCTCAGTCGAAATTGCATTACGAAGACCCAAGTCTTTCTTTATAAGTCATTGGTGGCGTAAAACCATTCATCATTGACATGGTTACCAGTTGGGAATCCGCCAGCCGAAGGCCTATGCCCTTCGGTGTCTTCTCTTGAAGATGCCAAGACAAACAAGAACCTTGACTTGGTCTTCCCCCACGTTCCCACTATGTCCTTAGCTTCCCCGCCAAGTCTGAGATAGTGGGGATGAAGCCCTAGCGGTTACCATAAATCAGGGGACGCCCCCCATGATCTCCTAAACGTGTGCTGACGCTCTCCAAGCTATTTTCATCACCTATAAATAGGTTGGACAAGTCATTTCAATGGTATGTTCACTTAACACAGTATTTCACATACATCATATTATCCATAACTCATATCACATACTTATTCACACGCCGGAGGTGGTTCGCAGGGCCCAACCCCTGCGCAATCACTTAACGAAGTGTCTACTATTTCTTATTGCAGATTGACTACAAGTTTGGCGCAAGCATATCACCCCTCATACCTTTCGATCACCATCGAAGGCATGATCGTACGAAATATTGTACAATCAGTAACCGTCATATTTGATATTTGGTTTGAACTTAGAAAACAGTACGTTCGATATGTTTAAATCCGACGCGTGCGAAATATAATATTCTATAAAAACAATTTCCCCTATTTTTGAAACTATACTTACAAGTTCACTAAACGTGATGTTCATTCAACATTTTTACAGATATATAATGATTTGTTTCAAATTAATGAAAACAGATATAGCGTTACGGAGTACAAAGTATTTTCTACATCTTCACTGCCTATAGTTGTTACGATTTACGAGCAATGCTGAACTGTACTAATTCTATAGTAAAAAAACAGAAGTAAATAATTGTTTTAGGAGTCATTTTTCTTAAGAAAACACTGTAGTAGGTAGGCAAGTAAACCTAAAAGTTAGTAGTAATAATAGAACATCAAAGTCAAATTAAACCTACTCTTACATAATAGAAGACTTTTATATATTTATTTTAAAGAAATTATTGTTACATTTAGTATTAAAGGATAGATTAAAACTTAAGATATGAAAAGTAAGTAATCGTGATTACATTACATAGTTGTCAAGTTCATAAGATAATCACTTTGGTCAATGAATAAATCTCACTTATAAATCAACTAACCAATTTTATAAACAACTTGATCTAGCATTACGGGTTTATAGATTTTAAATTTGAAAATGCTATTTAATGAGTAGATGTAAACATGATTGATGAACTTGTCGTTTGACCTCATAAATTAAGGTTTTAATTTTTTTATTATTATTTTTTTAGACCATGACATGCTATTCATCATCTTTGTGAGTTTGAAAAAAAGTCCATGACATATTTGGTTAAAGGTAACCAAAAAGTTTTAATTTCTATCCATAACTTGGTTTAAAAAAGAAGTCAACATTACCACTAATCTTCTGTATAGTAATGGAAAAGTATTTATTCTGGAGATATCTTAGAAGACTCAATATTTGACATAAACTAAATTTGACTAACACGAAAGCTCGATTTAACATTGGGCAAAACTAAGCCATCTAATTCGCCAATAAAAATTAAAATTGAATACTCAATCAGCCAAAATTGGTTTAAACTACCTTCAGAGAACATAGGTATAGAAAGCCTATAACACAACACCGAGCGGAATTGGCGATGGTTCATCCTTTGGCCCAGCCCATCAATAAGTATGGTGAATATGAAATCTTGCGCATGTGGGTCAAAAATGCTACTGAGGATAGCCACTTGTCTTGGACTTAAAGAATACTTGGAAACAAGATCTTTCTCAATACCACCAAAGTAACACTTTGCTAAGGTCTTCATCATATGGGGGCAGGAGCGTCAGTGGTGACAGAGAGTACGTCTGTATTACAAGCAATGTTGAAAAAAATCCTTTATTATTATTATTATTATTATTATTATTGTTATTATTATTATTATTATTATTATTAAAAACTCATAGAATTTAAAAAAAATTAGTGAGAAGCCGAGAAACCAACTGGGCCCCCACACCTCTAGCAATAGCAAAACCAATCATATTATTATTATTATTATTATTATTATTATTATTATTATTATTATTATTATTTTAATTATTTTTATTTTTTATAAAATCATCACTTCATTAGAAAACCAAAAGGATATTACAAGAAGTTGGTGGGAAGCCGAGACACTAGTTGGGCTCCCACTCCTTTCTGAATACTAAAATTTAGTCTATGAAAAATAAAAGCACCACTCTTAGCATTATTTGAGTGGCTAGCAGCAATGGTCTTGATACGAGAAAGTGTATCCAAAGCCTCCTTGTCAAGCTCCCCAAATGTTGAAATAGCAAATGGTATGAACTTATAACCATTGTCTTCGCATACAAACACGTATTTCTTTTTCTTTATCTCTACTGCGTTGTGTAAGGCTACCCCTGGGGCCTACGAAGATGCATCAATACCAGCAAAAGGAGAGATCCCGGTCACATCCAAACACGCATCCTTGCCCTGGATCCAATTGAATAATAGCACGTCTGCTGGACGAAGCTCTTTCCCAGCCGTAGAGAGAAACCCCATTGGAGCTTCCTTCCGCACTATGATCCCCACCTTGGAACATATATCAACCAGAATATCACGCACCAGGTTATACCTGAACTTCACACCTACTTATTATTATTATTATAAAACATCACTTTAGTAAAGACCCTAGAACAAGCTGAGCACGACATCTGAACATAGAATAGGGGAGCACCTAACCGATAGCATAGCACACACCGGTAGGTTCTAGCATTCATAGTTTGTCCCAAACCAGTGATCGGAACCACCCTAAGACAATCTGATGTGTAGTCCCCCATTTGAGATTTCCATAATGCCACATGTCGAGTAGCTAGGGAAAAAGTGAATTCAGCAGTTTCAGTAGCACGTGTGAAATATATATCTGCCAGTTTCTTCATGAGTTTGGGCGGCATCGATCTCACTTGAAATATTACTCAAAAGGTCAATCTCCATTTTCACAATAAAAGAACACAAGACATCATCAAAATGCCAATCTCCTTGTTGTTGTTGTTGTTGTTGTTGTTGTTGTTGTTGTATAAAAGACTTTATTAAAAAGTAAGAAGATTTACAAAAAATTAATGGGAAGCCAAGATACTATATTGGCCCCCAATCCTTTGGCTATAGCAAAACTAATCTATTAAATGTGTGAACAACAGCTCATACCCCAATATCTTAAGCCATGAAGAACATTCTTATCCGCTTCAGTAAGGCAACCTCATCCTTCTCTAATTCCCCCAAAGAAGTGAATGAGAATGGGAGAAAACCATATCCAATAGTCACACACTTAACCTCATACTTGACATTCTTACGTGCCGCATCAATCACCGCATGACCGAGCACGAAATCAGCCATCCCAGTTTGCGTCAAAGACTCAAAGGTGAAGATTAAGTCCTATCCACACACACATTAATCCCTCCATCCCAGGGGTAAACTAATATGACTGTTGGACGTTGGGATTTGCCACATGCAGTGTAGGACTTCACATAAATATTACAGTCACTGGAAAAAGGTGTTTCGGTTCAGCCCAACTGACCTGACCCGAAACTTTTTTGACCTGTTACCCAACCTGACCATTTTTCCACATGCAGTGTAGGACTTCACATGACAAAAACTAGAGCAGAATTACCTCAAGTGATGACGCTAGGGAACTTCTGTACCCATCAAATGCTGCCTCATTTACTATAGGTAAAGCACTCGTGATATGCAGCAAAAAACACTAAAGCAAGCAACTAAATAGCTCACCCTGAGTCATATATACCGGTCCATCTGACTGTTTATATAGTCGTTAACATGTCTTCTGATAAGTAGTGATATATCTTGCTAATGATTTGCAGGCGTCGATTATAGCTCTAATATTTGCAAAACGTATCATCCGTAGCTCGATTTGTATAATGGTAATACCTAAATTTCTTCACAATAACTATAACTATCATATCTCAATCATTACGCAACGAATTCGAAAACTCACTAAAAAAAACATTTTGCCTAACAAATTGCTTCATTTTATTAATTTCAGTACTACAACAACAATTACACATAGAATCCGTATCGCAAATTAAATAACTAGCAAAACCGAAAACACAAATTTCCATAAGCTTCTTTTTGTTAGCATCACTACAAAATACATAAAGTGATGAGTACAGTAACTACCTGAAACCACCTAATTCGGAACAGTAACTACCGCAAACCATAATTGCCGCAAACCATAACTGCTGTAAACCGTAACTACCGCAAAACCGTAATTACCGATCAAACCCTAACTACTGATCGGATTTGATTAGGGAGGCTCATCCGATCGGATGAAATTGAGAAGAGTGTGTTTGAAATTGAGTAGAAGAATGAATCGGGTCGGTAGAAAAATCCGCATGTTTTTTAACCCGTATTAATAAAACGTGTTTTTAACCTCTACTCATATTATATAAGTACTGGTAAATGGTAATAAATATTTTTGAGAGGCATTAATTATTATATAAGGTAAATATGCATTAAAGTTAAAATAAAAATTTATATGCATTAAAGTTAAAATAAAAATTTTGTTCGACCTCTATTAATAAATCATGTTAATCTACTTTATTTAAATTTAATGGCATATGATGAGTTTTTTATTTATCACTTAATATTTATATATTTATGATAGTTGTTTACTAGTTATAATGCCCGTGCACGCACGGTGTTTTTTCTAATTTTTTTAACAATGTTTTTTATCTATTAAATAACAAATAGCTTACTTTTAATATTTTTATTTATAATTAGGGTTTTTAATCTTGGGTTCATGATTATGTTTGACACACGTATAGATTTTGCATAGAGAAGCCCATCTTTATTTACCAACTTTTGTTATGGTATGTTTTGTTTGTGGATCAATAATTTAGATTAACTCATAGTTTAATCTTATGTTGGATTATTAATGGTTGGGTTACCCGTAAACGCACATGATTTTGACATACAAATTGTGTAGTGACCCGATAATTGATGTGAAATACAAATCCACCTTTTATGTACCACCGTTAAAAGGTACATTCACGAATAAGAAATGGAGGAAAATGTGCATCCGTTTTTTGTTAACAAATCATATAGCTTTCTCCTTCACAACCAAAATAAACTTCACCAATAGAAATAAGCAAAACTTGATACGTTTAACATTAAAATTGATTTAGCCTCAAGGCCTCAAGACGAAAAAGAAACTATTAAACATAAGACATGCCTCATGAGACTCTCTTATACTTACTAAAACAAATTTCAGCAATTAATCAATTTGATATTTAAAAATCAGTTATTCTATAGTGTTACATAGCGGCCCATCAATAATTCCAACCGTCATGTCCTTTTACAACATACCGCACCATTCTTTGACTAAAAACCATAAAGTCTTAGAAACTAAAAGATTGTTTCACATTTTTGCGCTATGCTAGAAATACTAAATGAAAGTAAAATTGTCTTGATAATAGATCATTACCAAGTGGTTGTGATAAGAGGTCTTAATCTTGATGGCAGAAATTTTTAGTGGATTTATAGAGTAAATGGGTGATGGATGTCTAGCGAACAACATGGGCTTCTGCATAACAGGTAATGTGTTATGCAGAAGTATCTTTAGCTATTCAGTTTATACAGCTTTGGTTTTTTGTGCAATTGGCGACATATACTACTATAGATGCCCGTGTTTCAACTCAGGTATCTAGGAGAATAGAAACTTGAAAAGTTCTTTCGACCTCATGGTGTTGTTAGCCTCTAAAGTTTCTACTCTTCAGCAGCACTTGCGGCACTTAGGTCTACATTCACGTCAAAAAGCTACAAAATAAAGTTTGTTAACGCCTAGCATTTTCGACCCAATAAGTTTTAATGCTAACATGTTAAACGGGTAACTTTTACAAAATTAACTAAAAATAGAAGTGGCTAGTCAAGTTAAGTGCTTGTGATTAACTTCATATTTACAATCTTCTATCTATGCATATTGTTTTACACGAAATGATTGCAGCATACGATTACCGTTTTTTTTCTTCATGTATACGTTTGATATATTTATTGTTGATGCATCTCAAAAAATAGACATATATTAGCAGATCAATCCAATTGAGTAGTTTTGATATTATCTAAAAAGCCTCTTTTTTACCTATTACCCATACTGACCCACTCAATTTGCTATATATGCTCAAGATTTCTATATTGTACTGAAAGAAAGTCTAATAAGTACTTGCGGTCAAAGTTTAGTGCCTTTCAGTGAAGTTAAAGAAGAAAAAATAAAAAAGCCAAAAGAAGCAAAGTGGTTGGGAAAGTAGAAATTGAACTTATACTTTTGCGGTTGTCGAGTACATGTTCAACACATCACATATAGTTGACTCAAAGTGAGTTGTGGGATCATAGCTCTATTTGAAACATAAAAGAGGAATTACAAAGCCACAATAAAATCTATTACTAATAATCAAAATGATCTGTTAGCTACAACTTTATATCAGGGCCTCAACATGACGATTATTCTAATAGATATAATTACTTTTAGGTAGAGGCCCCCGTCACTCCTACTATTGTAATATCTCTCCAATAGCTTGAGCTATTTCAAACAATCAACCAAAGATTTGTGTGTCAAACTTTAAGACCATTCGAGTTTGCAAGTTACTTTAGCATATCTTTACTGTTATAAGTTGTCCAGTTCAAAATTTTGGAACTATTTTGTGCAGATAATTCTTCTTCTCATATTCATCCTCCAAGGACTCTTGTTCCTGCATATATATAAGCATCAGTTAAGTATTGGAACTTCTAGTGAGATGTATATGTATTGTTCAATTGGCTTGAATATAAATGCTACAAGAGGACATATTTATAATATATTGTGATACACACTTGTGCACTTCTCGCTCGTATCAACATACGGTCACCTAAAATCTCAATGATTAAAAGGTATAGCAACTGAATCCGAGTTGTCATGTCAACATAAAGTGACTTAAAGCCTAGAAAAGAAACCACACCACACATATTGTTGTAGCAGCATCTTGATACCTTAGCCATTGCAATACCATAATCAGAATACTAAGAAAGTCCAAAAAATCCTTTGTGCGGGATATTTGAACACCTGTACATTTTGACTACTTGATTGTGGGGCAGCCATAACTCAAAAAAGACCAACTAAAGACAATAGAGAAAGGGAGGTGATTTGCACACGTTTGGTTTTTTATTTGCACACTTCACTGTTAAAGCATATTATAAATAATGTACAACTACATGATGCGCTAAAAAGAGTGTCCCAATATATTTTGAGAGTTTGCAAATCGTTTCCCATACAGAAAACAAACTAACAACTTTAATTTGTAGATTACTATTATAAATTGACCTTTTAAGCTTGGAATGTCATAATTTAATATTCGTATTCTTGTATAAGTTACAGAGATGCTAAATAAATACTTATAGAGGTACTAAAAGACAAAGTTCAATTCTAATGCTAATAACCACCTAATAAGGAATATAGATTCTAATTATTCCAGGTCATATAATCACTTTCAAAATGCAACTCCAAACACCATTTATCAAAAAAAAAAAAAAAAAAAAAAAAAAAACTGACCTTTTAAAGAGTAGTAGTTGGCTACCTAGGATTATAAAAGTTTGAGCACAATCCAAACACGAGATTTTTCGATGACAGTTTTTCCGTTTCGTTCTTGTAGCCTTAGCTTTTTTTTCCTTGTATGATATTTGGACCAGCTGTAACGACTCTTCAAACTCTTCTCTCCGAATTTAAACAAATAAATGGAGATTTTCAGATTGACTGACAGAGTGACATTTTCATATAGAAGTTGTTTTACTTCTGGTGCTACTTTCAAGATTACACAAACCTCTAATATTGGGAATGAAACAATATATATAAAATACTAAGTCGAAGATTAAAAAAATGAAGTAGTTAAACATCAGTAACAAATGTTTGTTTAAAACTTTCAAAAGTCCGGTGCATTTCTGTCCTAAGATTTCGTAAACAATCCCATAATTAGGCATTGGTAAACCCATACAACTCCCAATAAACTATAGTTTCAATACGCAAACCCAAACAACCTAATTTTTCCCTTAAAATTTATATGCATACACTTTTAATCATTAAAATTTATACAGAAACAAAATTAACCTTTGTTTACTGAAGGTTTTATCAATTAACTTTGCGCTGAATAGATCAGGCTAGTAAGCAAAAGCATTTTTTCTTTTCTTTTCTGAAGTTATGATTCAACTAACGTTACCTGCATAGATATTGTGTGCTCTTTTAATAAATTGTTTGTTACTTCTAATCTTTGGGGCCATTACTTTCCTCTTACCTCCTCGCGGTACCACCAGAAAGTTTTCCTCCACGATTCTGGCCAAATCAGATGCCTAATATTATTACCCCAATTAAAGGGCATTTGGCATTGCAATTTTAAGTCTAGATAATGAGGGGTTGTTTGGCATTGTGGTTTCCAGCTAAAAGATGAGTTCTAGTGTATGGGTATAGTGATACTAATTTGATTTTCTACTCATATAGGGGTCCATATATCAGTTCAGTAGTGGCTACCAAATTCATAACATATCCACATGAATTTCTACTATAAAATCTTAAACTTTTTGATATGTTATGTTGTTTACCTTTTATCTACTTAACCTAAACCTCTCTAGCATAATTTGATACCTCAAAAATCTACTTACCAAGGTGCTGCCGCATAAAGCACCACCAGGAGTTGTGCAAGAAGCAACCATATCCTCAAGGTTTTTGTATTGATCATGAAGTGCTTCCCATGAGAAACATGTTTGAGTTACATACACCATCTCAAAGTTACTCTCCAATCCTTTTAGTATTCTTTTTGCAAAACCTAAATACTATTTTTCTGTTAGAAGCGCATCTGCAACATTAGATACCATGGGATAATAGAATAAAATTGGATATCTTCTTCCCCTATCTTTCCAAAATTATCAATTCTAATAATCAAAGAAGAAAAACAATTACTACCTTAAGTAGCCTTTGTTTTCTATATGTAAGTGCACTTCGCAGCTTCCCTGGACCTTCAGGTCTCGTACCAAAATACGGTCGTTTTAGGGCCTGAATGTTACAATTTGGATGCAATCCAACCACTACCATGCTCTCAAAGATCCTCGATGGTTCTTTTAGTATCCTTTGATGCTGAAACATATACAGATTTATAAGGGTTAACTAAAGACACGCAACAAAGTTAGTGAGAAATCTAGAATCAAAGTAATACCAGCGCCTGCACCATTGACATTTTTGGCTAGTTAATTCTTCCGGGTTGTAATTTTGATTTTTCTCTTCAGGAGGAAGGGTTAAGCTGATCATGACCAACATATAGGCTTGTGTACTTCAAGTTTGATAAAAGTTAAAGGAAAACACTCTTGAAAACAAAGAATTCTAGTTATGGGTAATATCAAGATTTCTTGAACACATTTATTTATTGAGTTTCACTTCTCATAGAAAACAAATAATTCCAATTAATGAGTAATGGCTAGATTTCTATAACAACGAATATTGAAAACCCACAATCCATTATACGAATTCCTATTTAAAAACCCACATGTAGCCTTTTCAAGCACGGGATATAGAAATTCTAGTATTCATAGTTTTGTTGTTTCAAAGATAACCATCATGTTTGGATTATATTAGTATAAGAAAACGAACCAACTAAGGGGTCTCAAGTAAGAATTCACTTACGAAAACACACACATCTAAAATACCTTTTTTTTCAACTCCAGTAGTCTTCTCAACTAATTTCTAAATATCCTTCCCCTAAATAGCAGCCCGATACAACAACCTATATCCTTAAACCATCTATAGTTGTCTAAGTGAATCCAAACACCCCTATGACAAACCCATATTTAAAAATTGAATCCAAACACCCCTTTCATCATATAGTCACATAATCAAAAAAAAAAAAAAAAAAAAAAAACTGACTTCAAAGAACCCTATCAGTTTATGCTTGCTATTTCAAAGATCAATTGCCTAAAACATAACATACTCTCATATAATATGCGTAAACTTCATAATCGATTCTCAAAAGTTTCATGGTAGCCCCACGTTTCAGTTAAACATAGAATCTTGAAAGTTTCATTAAAGCTAAAAAGCATGTCTAGACATACCTGTGCAACGTTTTTTGTTAGTTTTCATCATAGTATGTAGTAACAATTAATTAAACAACTGGTAGAAGATAAGGAAATATGCAATTTCACCCCACAACACTACTTTGTCAAAATGATTGAGATCCAAATGTTTCACTATGTCTCATGTATTCATCTGCTTAAAAAACCACCCACAAACAGTTCAAAAAAGGCAAAAACTGCAGGCTCTATGTTTCCACCACTTAGGAATGCAGCCTCGGTTAGGAACTATGCACATAACCCATGAACTCATAAGGTTGTGATATTACTTGGTTATAATGCACCTTCGGCAAAGAAATAAAACACAATTCAAATTACAAACAATATTAAATTAAGTTCAAAAATTGATAAATCAAAATTAAGGTTTATAATAATGTGTTCGTGAAACTAAACAAAGATCGATATAGATAAATGAACTAACCTGGATATTAAGATTTTGAACATACAAAGGCTCCAACCAAGGTATTTCACTGGATGAATTTACCCTCAATTTTTCTCCATTCAACACTGTCACTTTACTGTTCAAGTTTCCATCTTTTGATGTCAAATGATATTTTTCTTGTATTTGTAGTCTTGCTCCATTCGTCTTTGTAGGTCCTGTACTATTAACCGACAATTTGACATTAATATTGGTGCTATTGTTTAGGCTTATCAGTAATACTGTTATTCCATTCTGCAATACACAAATCAAAGTGTCAAAACCAGTTTTTGTAAGGGTTATAAACAGGGGTCGAGCAAAGTTTTGTAGGAAACTTACTGAATTCTTAGCACAATGTGAATAAGGGTGTAACTTCTTGGTGCCTAAAAAGCTTGTGGATAGAACCTTACTCCATAAATCAATAATTTAGAGCTATGAGGAATTCAAAAAATAATTAGAGCACCCTAAAAATCATTAGATCAAAGAAAAACCCAAACATGCATATACCTGTACAAATTAAATAACCAATTTAAAACCACCAATCCTCTCACTCTCTGATCTTTATCAAGAACTTCAATCAAACCCTTATTTTTTCCCCAAATTTAAAAGCAAAATCACAAACCTTTTTAGAATATGACTAAAAGCCCTATATCAATTTTAAACAAAATCAAAAAATTAAGTATTAAAAATCATACCTTTAACCCATGGAAAGAGTTTTTGTTCTTGCATAAATAAATTATCAAAACTATCTTCATAATCACTTCAATAAGAATTATACTCTGTAACAAATATTATCCAATCTATTTTAAATCGTCCGTTGATTGATTTAGGTTTCGATTTGGAACTTTTGGTTGAAGAACGGGTTAAATCATAGCCAAATTCTTTATGCTTTTTTTTTACGTAGTACTTTTTTTAACAGTTTTCAGTTTTGACCCCTAACTATTGTAAATGACCTCCGTGTTTTTAAAGTTTAAAATTTTTATAGTTTTGACACATATATTTTTGAGCTTAAATTTTCTTAAAAAACGATTTTACAAATACTTTTGCCTAAAAAAGAAAGTATTTAGGTTTTTTTAATTAAAAATATTAATGAAAAAAAACAAATTAAAAAAATTATTACCAAATAAGGTATGGTTTGATTTTTTTGAAATGAAAAATTCCCACTAAGGGTTTTGTTTTATTATATAAAAGATATGCTAACACAAATTGTATCATGTATACGATGCTAGCAATACATGTCACACAACGAATAATCTTTTACGTTATTAACTTTTAAAAATTTAGTAATCAGTAATGTCGTCACTTTTTATACTGAAAAATATCTTACATGTACGTAGTGACCACTTTTGAGCTTGGTTACTAATTGTTTACGGATGATCAAATATTAATGTTCATGTACTATATGGTCACCGAAGAAAAAGTTGGCACTAAATTTTGGTCACTATAGCCACTTTTTCTTGTAGTGTACCTTGTACATTATGATAGGCTTGTTATGACATATATATGTTCTTGATATATATAATAAAAAATAAAAAACAGAAGTGGAATACAGTGGAAACAAAATTGTGTTCGCTTTAAAGTTAATCACTAGGAACAGGTTAAGTTTTCATCATATACTGGCCCCACCACCGTCATTTCTGAAGAGTGATGTAATTTGCGCTGCCAATGCTGATCGGAAAGATGGATTTGACGTTAGAGCTTTAGTAGCAGCTGCAACTGTATCTGGTGAATGTTGTTTCGAAGCAGAAGTAGAATTTTTCTTGAAACTACCATGTGATGGTGTCGGATGAAACGGCTCATTTAGCATTTGTCTTCCAAGATATGAAAACAGATTCGGGTTTTTGAAATTTGACTCAATGGACGAAGAAGAAGAAGAGGACAGAGAAGAGAAATTAAGGCATGTAGAAGAAGAATATCGTGGCACGGTCATTGAGAAGTTTGACGAGTTTGATCTGTTAAAATGAGGACTTGATGTGAGATCTAGAGTGATAGTTGGATGTGATTGGTATGTGGAGATTGTTGTAAACTAATATGTCTGCTGGACGTTAGGATTTGTCAAGCCGACCACTCAGCCCAATATCAACTTCCTTATCAGCTAAAATCCTCGACCGATATCAGATGTCGACAAGGTATCACGCACAACATTATGTCGATGTTTATTACCAATATTACAAGCACAAGATACAACATGGTTTCCATAAATATCCCCAACAAAAATCGTAGAGTAAGTTGAGCATGGCTTCACAACAAACAATAATGGGACACCTAACCGATAGCATAACAAACAACGATATGTCTTACCATTCATAGTATGTCCCAAACTTGAAATTGGAACCGCCAAAATCCAGTCAGAAGTGTGATGATACGCGTACAACGCGCGTTCGGGGTCAATGGAAACTTTCTTTTCTTCGAGCAAGTTTTTCAACCACCTAGGCAGTGAACCTAAGCATTGTAGTATAGTATCAGGGTAAGCCTCGTGATTGATATCGTTCTCTAGGGGAATAGGAATGCTAGTGAGAAATTACTACGCTAAGGTTGGGGTTGAGGAAAATTATTTTTTTATCTTTTTATATTTTTTAGAAAATTGAAAGGTACGAATCTCGGGGTATTGGATTTGGGGGGTGGTATTTCTACCGATTACTCTATTATTATCTATTCTGATTAAATAAGCTAAGGGGTAGTCTATGTCTAATTGATGTGTGCTCGTATGATGATTAAAAATGTGTCTACCTAGATGCTATTACTCCCTAGTTATCTTTTATTGATGGTTGAATTGTCACGTGCTTATTCTTAACGTGTTGTGTCTTCTAAGGTCGTAGGGTATGCTATTTTCCCTAACTCTTTGAGGATACCTTAAGGTTATTGCCTACAAAATCTCTAGGATTCATAAACTAACTCTAAGGTTATCTTTAGATTTTTAGCCTACAATAACTCTAGGCGATTATAAACTAATGTTTACAAAGATTACTCAAATATTAAAAACACAACGATGGCCTATTGCAATCCTAAGCCAATTATAATTAAGAAAAGAGACAACCAATCAACATTCAATAACTAGGTTTCATAGATCAAGGCAGACACACAAGTAAATTAGCCGGACATGGTAAACATGCAAGCATGCACACATACAATCGAAGACATAATGAAATCAATAAAGTAGATTACTTATCTTGATGTAAAATAGTGTATGAGAACCCTAAGATACTGCCCAAGACAACCAAAAATCATTTTTTAGGTTTTACTCCACAATTCTACCTCTTTAAAAGTCTGAAAATTCGAATTCTATATATAGAGTTACAACTGCGACGGCGTCACTCTTTAATTGTGACGCAGTCAGATCGCCGCCATTAGGGTTTCGTCTTGACCAAGTCAACTTTGTGACGGCGTCACGTTGTGGTTGTGACGCCGTCGGCTTCATCTTCTGACGCCGTCTGAATCTAGATCTAGGCCGTCTGAGTTGTGACGCCCTACTCTTTAAAGCCTGACGCCGTCAGGTACAAAATAGCAATTTCACTTCTGAGCCGTCACAATTAGGGGGATGACGTCGCCCTATGTTTGTGATTCCGTCGGGTGCACTTCCAGCAGCTTGAGTGTCTTGATCTTGACTTTAGCCATTTTCTTCACATATTCACGCCTTTTCGTCCAAATAAGCATCATTCCAGCATTTTGCCTTCAAGAGACCTAAAAAGTGAAAAGGAACGAAATTAAGCAGTAACAAATATAAAAGTGGTCGATTAAGGGCTTAAATGACCCCTCAAAAGTGTACCTTTTAAATCCTTATCAAATATCCCTACACTTGATATTTGCTTGTCCTCAAGCAAATGTGCTTTTGGCCAATTAATTTATAAGTTAGGGGGCATGAAGCATTGGTTTAGAACAATTCACAACAAGTATAAGCCCCGAAAAAGTTATAACAAGCACATAAATTACATACTAGCACCTCACAAGTGGTGTTTGGATACTCTCATCTCTCGGGTGTACATGGAATATATCAAATTGGAAATGGAAGATAAACACTCATTAAGCGGTCCTAGTACATAGATTACCATCGTCTTGAGACTAGATCAAACCTCCATCTCTTTGGCGTAAGCACCTAGGAGAAACTATTTAAGAGGTCTTTTAAAGGGTTGTAATGTTAGGCTTACGGTAGGGAAACAAAGGGTTTGGTTGGATAGGCGATTTAGTGGTGGCAAGTCAAAAATCTTTATGTCACAAGCATGAGAAGAATGGCGTTGTTAAGCCAAGACTCGACACTCTAAACTCTAGATAACTTTGAAACAAACAAACATAAATATAAAGATAGATGTAGGATGGTAGCCCGTATGTTTTTTTTTCATTTTTTTTAGTACACTTTTACTCTACCATCCTCTACGATAACATCAAAATATAAGGGATTTATAGGCACATCCCTACACTTGAGTTTTTATTATTCTAACACTAATTTGACCCGAATTGAAAAGATCAAAACACATGGAGTACATTATTACGTAGATAAATGGAATTTGAATTTAACGTTCTTTCCCGTCACTTCATAAAATTTAACTTTTCCCATGAGTCCCAATCGTCCCAAAACTGTGTACAAAGGATATGACTCGACTTAGCAACTTATGCAAGCAACTAGATAATTGAACTAAGGGTTTAGTATGATAACAATAATGCACTAAAAGTGAGTGCATACAAGGTAGGCTAAGGCGATTTGGGTGTACATTTGGGGGTGGATTGTAAACAATGTTCTTCATTGATATTCCGGAAAACCGAAACATTACGAGAACAACGAAAAGGATAAGCTCTGAAGGGTTAACTAGGGGTATCGTGTACTAAAGATGAGTACAACGCAAGGGTGTGGGGGAATTACTCAACCGATATGGAAGAAGTAATTATAATACGGGTATCAAACAAGGGTTATCCTAATGCCTCTTATCATTTAGTTATTCCTAACTACACAAGTGTAGTCTCACTAGCGATCTCGGGATGCATCACAAAACAAGTTCTAGAATCTATTATACTATCGGTACACTCTCGAAGCATTAAAGGTGAATGCTTTAATTCCTACAAATCTAGGGGCGAACCTCACATTTTTGGGGTGGAATTTGAGTGGTAAAGGGTTTGTGCTAGTCATATAACTTCCTATCTATGAGACGCTTTGTTATGACTAATGGCCCACTCCTACATGTAATGAAAATTTTTAAATTTGGTGCCAAAATTACCCTAACCAATATTTCTCAAGATTTATTACATAAATGAAATTGGACAAGACAAATAATCAAGGGTAAGCATAGTTTCAAAGTTCTCGTTTTATTTTCCCTCCCTACACTTAAACTGAACATTGTCCCCAATGTTCCCCGAAAGTATCAAAGTTATGATAATGGAAGGTAATTAAAAGCGAAAGAAACTAATACTCCCCTGATTAGCTCGGTAGGATCCGTGTGAAGTAGTGGTTAAATTCTTCTTTATAAAGAATGTATGCATGAAAAGCTCCATCCAATCTTAAGTTTCTTCTTCTTGATAAATAAAACCTGCACACTTTAGAAAATAGACCAAACCTTCGCGTAAAATTGGCGGTAAAACTATATATGACTCAACTAAACTAGGATAAAATGCTTGTGGAATGGATGTTTACAGGTTTTCTGGAAAATTAAAACCTGAGAAATTCCAAAAATTTATAAGTAGCAAAGAAAATGAGAGAAAATAAGATAAGTTGTTTCTGCTCCTCCTGACGCCGTCAGGTTGCGAGTCTGACGCCATTAGGTTATCCTGACAGAAACTGGTCTGCTGCGTTTTTCTGGAAAAATTCTGAAAAAGTTATATCTTTAGAATCTGGAAAAAATTCCTGCAAAACATCCATTATGACTCGATACAAGCATTTGACTCTAACAAACACACATATACATCTTTTTCAATAATTGTAATTCTCAAGTTCACGTTCTTTTGAAAACGTGTGTAATATTCTCTACACTTATCCTTTTTGTAAAATACCTTTATATGTAATTAAGATGGGGTTAAAGACAAAATAAAGCATTTTCACAAATTCAAACATGAGAATAGACAATCAATGAAAAGATATATGACATACAAACAAGCAAACAATTAAGCATGGGTTGCCTCACACGAAGCGCTTTTTATTATTTATGAGTCTTGTAGCTATACTCGAAGTCGTGCCCCTACGTGACTTCATCAACATCACCTTCTTCCTCATGATGGTCTCTATTGGGGTTTTCCATGTTATAGTAGTCCCCTATTATGCACCTTTCTAAGAAGTCATCTTCTCCCCAATCGGTTCTATATTTCAGTCATAGTTTCAAGCAATCCTTATAGAAACCGAAAATCTTATCCATCACATAATCTAGTCCCTTCTCCTTATCCTCCTCATTCCTATAGTAGACCGATAGCTTAAGTTCTTTTTCATCATTGGATAATGAGGAAAATTTCTCAATCTTAAACGGCATTTGGTAAGCTATGTCATCGGTCTCATCCTTGAATCTCACTATTCTTAACGATGGATCATAAGTCATCCCGGTGTTCTCTATGAAAGGCTTTCCTAGAATAACGTGGGACAAGCTAGGATCTATGGCCGTACTAATATCATCCATAATTATGAAATCTGTAGGATACGTGAAACTATATACATAAATGGGTAATCCCTTAACTCTACCAAGGAAATTACATCTAACTCTAGGATTATCGGGATCTTGCCTAGTTGGGATAGGCTTCTTCATCACCCAATTATAGTACGTGCTAGTCATGATGTTTATTGGAGACTTGCGGTCAATGTAGGCCTTTGCCACACATAGATGTCCTATGCAACATGGTATGTTGAGATTCCAAGGGTTACCAAACTTGATCCTAGGGATTTTCCTAACATACATGTGACGGAGGTCGCACACTAAGTGTGGGTGGCGAGAGAGTTCCTCTTCCGTAGGAAACTTATTGAAATAGTCATTGCCTACTTCATCGGTCGACTCATTCTTAGGAGTCTCACTAACCTCAAGTTCCGTCTCATGGTTCGCTTCGTCATTGGTCCTATTAGGTTTCACTAAGGTGGTGGTATTGACGAATTGAACGTGATTGGCTAACTTACTTGGGTCCTTAATTTTCACACCGGAAGCTTCGGGAGAATGAGTCGAGATGGCATTAACCTTTTCGGTGGTCTTCCTATCACTATTGGTCATAGCTTTCAAAAGGTTATCTATCTTCCTATCCATCTCGGCTTGTTGTTGGTTAAAGCGGTCGGAAAGCTTGGCTATTTGAGCTTCTTGGGATGTAACTAGGTGTTGCAACATCCGTTCTATGTTTTGTTGGCTAGGGCCGTGAGAGGGGCTCTATGAGAAATCATTGGAGGTGAATTCTTTGGTTTGTCCCCAATAGAAGTCGGGTTTGCCCTTCCATGCTTCTCGGGCATCATTGAAAGTCCTAGGTCTGGGTGTTGTAGGGAATCTTCCTCCCGTTCCATTGGTACGTGAGGATGCGTAGTCAACAGAAGCTTGTTTGGGGAGTCTTGTGCAAGTACGAGTGTCATGAGGACCAATACATAGCTCATACAAGGAAGAGACTTTATTCACTTGGCGTGAAGACTTAGGATTTTCATAGGAGCTCATTAGGAATTTGACTTGATCTTCAAGTTTGAGCATCCTACGATCGGAAGTTTGCGAGTTAATGGGAGGCAAGGAGATTGCCTTTACGGTTTTGGGCAACTCACGGGGGTCATTCCAACTTTTGTTGTCATAGAGAGCAAGGTCTTCTATTGTACCCCATGATTCTTCCGCGATGAGATTACTAAGTTTAACACCGGTCGCTTGGTCGATGGATTTCTTAGTTGAGAAGTTGGTATGGTTATAAAAAATTTGGACTTGAAGCCAAATATCAATGCCATGATGAGCGCCTTTATAGAGTAAGTCCTTGAATCGAGTCCATGCTTCGTAGAGAGATTCACCTTGACGTTGTTGGAACATCAAGATTTCATTCCTAAGTTTAGTAGTTGATAAGGTTTTAAAATGTACCTTTTTGAGGGGTCGTTTAAGCCTTTATTTGATCACTTTTGTATCCGTTATTACTTAATATCGTTCCTTTTCACTTTTTAGGTATCTTGAAGGCAAATTGCTGGAATGACACTTATTCGGACGAAAAGGCATGAATATACGAAGAAAATGGCCAAAGTCAAGAATTGAGACACTCAGGCTGCTGGAACTGAAGGGGACAGCGTCAGGTTATACCTGTGACGCCGTCGGAAGATGTTTTGTGACGATACAGTAGCCAAATTGCTTATTTTCAAGTGACGACATCAGGTTTTAAAAGAGTAGGGTGTCGCAGCTCAGACGGCCTAGATTTGATCCAGACGGCGTCAGAGACTCAAGGCGACAGCGTCACGGACATAAGGTGACGCCGTCATAATGATAATGTGGCCAAGACGAAACCCTAATAACGGCGACTCGACGGCGTCACAAATTAAAGGGTGACGCCGTCGCATTTGTAATCTAAATTTTTAGTTTTCAGTGTGTAGTCTTTTGGAGTAAAAACCTAAACCGAACCAAGGCTGTCTTGTATAGTATTTTAGGGTTCCATACCCTATCTTACATCAAGATAAGTGTTTTACTTCATTAATTTAATTATGTCTTCCTTTGATTGTGTGTATGCTTGCATGTTCCCCATGTCCGGCTAATTTACTTGTGTGTTTGCTTAGGTAATATGAAACTTGGTTATTGAATATTGATTGGTTGTCTCTTATCTTAATTGTGATTGACCTAGTATTGCGATAGGTCATTCGTTGTGTTTGTAATGCTTGATTGATCTTTGATGAACCTTAGCATATAATCGCCTAGAGTAATTGTAGACAAGTCATTCAAAGAATACCTTAGAGTTAAAGTTTATGAATCCTAGAGATTTTGTAGTCATTAACCTTTGGTAGCTTCAAAGAGTTAGGGATAAACGCATACCCTACGATCTTAGAGACACAACGCAATTAAGAATAAGAATGTGACAATTCAACCACCAATAGGAGATAACTAGGGAGTAAGAAAGCCTAAGCAAATACATTTTTAACTATCATACGAGCACACAACAATAGACATAGACTACATACACCTTAGTTTAGATAATTAGATAAGTAGAAGTAATCGGTAGAAATACCAAACCCCCAAATCCAAACCCCGAGATTTGTACCTTTCCATTTCCTAAAAACATAAAAAGATAAAAAATAATCTTCCTCAACCCCAACCTTAGCGTAGTAACTTCTCACTAGCATTCCTATTCCCCTAGAGAATGATATCAATTCCCATGGCTTACCCTAATTCTACACTACAACGATTAGGCTCACTGCCTAGGGTGTTGAAAAACTTACTCGACGAAAAGGAAGTTCCTTTGACCCCGAACGACGCGTGTAGCGTTATCAAGTTTTTGGCGCCGCTGCCGGGGAATAGAATAGCTAATTAGGAGTCCACCTCGTTTAGGTTTCCTTGCTTGATTCCTATCAAGTGAGTTTTTTTTTTCTATTTTTTAGCTTCCTCTTAGTCTATCCCCCTTCTTCGTGACCTTTGTTAGTAATCCCATCACTTTTCATCATGGAAGGTGATAACCAACCACCATTCATCAACCTACCACCAAATGACCCGCCAAGAGGTCGTACTCTTGGTGAATACTCGAGACCAAGCCACCTAGGCTATAGAAACACCATTGAGCTTCCCGACCAAGCCCAAACTAGGGCCCTGCGATCTGACACCATCCGGTTGGTGCAAAATGGATGTGCATTCCATGAACTTCGTTCCGAAGATCCTAATCAGCATCTTAAGGATTTCCTTAAAATTTTCGATTCCATCGACCTCGATGCTACTACTCGGGAGACCACGCGTCTGCGTCTCTTCCAATTCTCACTACAGGACCAAGCTAGTAATTGGCTTGAGCGACTTCCCGCCGGCTCCATCTCAAGTTGGGATGATCTCACCTCTCGCTTCCTTGCTCAATTTTTCCCACCGGGGAGAACCACTAAGCTTAGGAATGATATCTTGATGTTCCAACAACGTCAAGGTGAATCTCTCTACGAAGCATGGACTCGATTCAAGGACTTACTCCATAAAGTCCCTCATCACGGCATTGATCTTTGGCTTCAAGTCCAACTCTTCTATGATCATGTCAACTTCCCCACCAAGCGATCCATTGACCAAGTGGCCGGTGGAAAACTTAGTGATCTCACCGCGGAAGAATCGTGGGGTATAATAGAGGACCTTGCTCTCTATGACAACGAAAGTTGGAATGACCCCCGTGAGTTGCCCAAAACCATTAAGACAATCTCCTTGCCTCCCATTGACTCACAATCTCCCGACCGTAGGATGCTCGAGCTTGAAGATCAAGTTAAATTCCTAATGAGCTCCTACGAGAATCCTAAGTCTTCACATCAAGTGAATAAAATCACTCTACCTTGTGAGTTATGTAGTGGTCCCCATGACACTCGCGATTGCACAAGACTCCCCGAACAAGATTTTATGGACTACGCCTCCACGCGTACCGACGGAGCGGGAGAGAAGTGGTACACTTTCAAGCCCGAACAAAACAACTTAGGAAACTCTTACAACCCCTCATGGAGAAATCACCCTAACCTTAAGTGGAACCAAAATTCAAGCACACCCCAAAGCTCATCTAGTCCACCTAATAGGTTCAACCCTCCAAACACCGGGAACCCCACTAGTCTCGAGGCAATTGCATCTAGATTCATGTCATCTCAAGAAACTCGATTAACTATGCTTGAAGCCGATTTTAAGCAACGACAAGGCGAGATGACAAACAAGCTTGATGCCCTCTTAAAAGCCTTTAATGACCGGGAAATTGGAGCACTCCCAAGGGATACTATAAAGAACCCAAAAGTGAGTTCGATTTCATCGACTTCATGTTCTTGTTCACCATGGGAGAGTGCGCACCCATGCCCCTCACACCCAACGGTTCACTCGGTAAATGCTATCAACAAGAGTTTCAAGCAATCCAAAATGAGGTACCAAGGTCCCGCGCCATTTGTAGAACCTACTCTTGAGAAACCCGTCAACCAAGAACCCAAACCTAATCTAGAGGAGGAGTACAAGGAACTCCATCAAGAAAAACCGGTTCTTGAAGACTTAGCTCATGCACCTTATTATAATGCTTTAAAAGAAAAATATGAGTTAGAACTTAAACTTGGAAAACATGGGTCCGCTTTTGTGCGAAATAATCTACCTAAGAAGTTAGACGATCCCAGGCTATTTACTCTTCCGTGTAGGCTTGGAACTTCCAAACCTCTCGATGCTCTAGCCGACTTAGGATCATGCATCAATCTTGTTCCGTTGTTCCTCCATAGAAGCCTTAACTTAGGTAAGATAGAACCAACAGAAACCATCTTAGGTCTAGCGGACGGTAGTATTGCATATCCGGTAGGGATAATAAAAGACATGGTAGTACAGGTAGGAGAATTGACTCTTTTGGCGGATTTCCATGTGCTAGACATGAATAAGGACCCGACATGCCCTTTGCTAGTAGGAAGAGGATTCTTAGCTACCGCTAGTGCCATCATTGATTGTAAGATGTCCAAAATAGTGGTAGGAGAGGGGAGTGCTAGGTCAATTTACGATGTCAAAAAGCATACTTACTACAAAAAAGAGGAAATTCCACATGAGATTAGGTTGGATAGAGCACCATCTAGATACGGACCTTGGATTGATAAGAACTTCATAGGTCCCCAACGACCTTTTTACCTAGATGAAGCCTTTGCAAGTAAAGCAACTTTCCATGAAAAAGAAATGGCTAGGGACATGGAAATGAACCCGTTCGAGGACACCTTAGTATTTAGGAAGATGACCGAGTTCCTAGGAAGCTTGCCCGTCAACCTTGTCATGAATAAGTGGAAAGTTGAGAGCGATAAGCCTAAACATAAGTGGGATTTGGATAAACCGCCTAGTGATGGTAATGGAGAGTGGCACATTAGGATAACAATCTATGATCCCGATGGAGAGAAATTTGAAAAGTCATATCGAACCAAACGTACTACTAGGAACCTAAATGATAAGTTTGATCCTTATGACATTCTTGAGGATAGGCTTACTTATATCGGTACGTAGGGGCACGACTTCGAGTCTAGCTACAAGACTCATAAATAAAGAAAAGCGCTTCGTGGGAGGCAACCCATGCTTAATTGTTTGCTTGTTTGTGTGTCGTGTATCTTTTATTGATTGTGTATTCTCATTTTTAAATTTGTAAAAATGCTTTATTTTGTCTTTAACCTCTTCTTAATTACATATAAAGGTATTTTACATAATGGATAAGTGTAGGGAGGATTACACACGTTTTCAAAAGAAACGTAAACATGAGAATTACAATTAATTAAAAGATATACATGTGTGTTTGTTCGAGTCAAATGCTTGTATCGAGTCATAATGGATGTTTTGCAGGAAATTTTTCCAGATTCTAAAGATGTAAATTTTCCAAAATTTTTCTAGAAAATCGCAGACCAGTTTTTGTCAGAATAACCTGACGGCGTCAGGATCGCAACCTGACGGCGTCAGGAAGGAACAAAAACAACTGCTTACTTTTTCTCGTTTTCTGAGCTACTTATAATTTTTTGGAATTTTCCAGGTCTTAATTTTCATAAATTCTGTAAACATCCATTCCACAAGCATTATATCCTAGTTTAGTAGAGTCCTATATATATTGTTACCGCCGATTTTACGCGAAGGTTTCGTTTATTTTCTTCAAGTGTGCAGGTTTAATTTACCAAGAAGAAGATACATAAGATGAGAAAAAGCTTTTCACGCAAACGTTCTTCTTGAAGAAAGATGTAACCACCACTTTACACGGATCCTACCGAGCTAATCAGGGGAGTATTAGTTGCTTTCATCTTTTATTACCTTCCATTATCATAACTTTGATACTTTCGGGGAACATTGGGGACAATGTTCAGTTTAAGTGTAGGGAGGGAAAATAAAACGGGAACTTTGAAACTATGCTTATCCTTGAATATTTGCCTTGTCCAATTTCATTTGTGTAATAAACCATGAGAAATATCCGTTAGGGTAATTTTGGCACCAAATTTAAAATTTTTCATGACATATAGGAGTGGGCCATTAGTCTTAATAAAGCGTCTCATGGATAGGAAGTTATATGACTAGCACAAAAACCCTTTACCACTTAAATTCCACCCAAAATGTGAGGATCGCCCTTAGATTAGTAGGAATTAAAGCATTCATCTTTAATGCTTAGAGTGTGAACTGGTAGTATAATAGATTCTAGAACTTGTTTTGTGATGCATCCCGAGATCGCTAGTAAGACTACACTTGTGTAGTTAGGAATAACTAAATGATAAGAGGCATTAGGATAACTCTTGTTTGATACCCGTAATATAATTACTTCTTCCACATCGGTTGGGTAATTCTCCTACACCCTTGCGTTGTACTCATCTTTAGTACACGATACCACTAGTGAACCCCTCAGAGCCTATCCTTTTCGTGGTTCTCTTGATGTTTCGGTTTTCCGGAATATCAATGAAAAGCATTGTTTACGATCCACCCCCAAATGTACACCCAAATCGCCTTATCCTACCTTGTATGCACTCACTTTTAGTGCCTTATTGTTATCACACTTAACCCTTAGTTCAATTATCTAGTTGCTTGCTTAAGTTGCTAAGTCGAGTCATCTCCTTTGTACACAGTTTTGGGACGATTGGGACTCATGGGAAAAGTTAAATTTTATGAGATGACGGGAAGGGAACGCTAAATTCAAATTCCCTTTATTTGCATAATAATGTACTCCAAGTTTTTTGATCTTTTCAAATCGGGGTCAAATTAGTGTTAGAGTTATAAAAAATCAAGTGTAGGGATGTGCCTATAAATCCCTTTCATTTTGATGTTATCGTAGAGGATGGTAGAGTAAAAGTGTATGAAAAAAAAATTGAGAAAAACATACGGGCTACCATCCTACATTTATCTTTTAATTTATGTTTGTTTGTTTCAGTTATCTAGAGTTTAGAGTGTCGGGTCTTGGCTTAGCAACGCCATTCTTCGCATGCTTGTAACATAAAGATTTTTGACTTGCCACCACTAAATAGCCTATCCCACCAAACCCTTTGTTTCCCTACCGTAAGCCTATCATTACAACCCTTTAAAAGACCTATTGGATAGTCTTTCCTAGGTGCTTACGCCAAAGCGATGGAGGTTTGATCTAGTCTCAAGCCTATGGTAATCTATGTACTAGGACCGGTTAATGAGTGGTTATCTTCCATTTCCAACTTGTTATATTTCATATACACCCGAGAGATGTGAGTATCCAAACACCCCATGTGAGGTCCTAGTATGTAATTTCTGTGCTTGTTATGACTTTTGCAGGGCTTATATGTGTTGTGAATCGTTCTAAACTAATGCTTCATGACCTCTAACTTATAAATTAATTGGCTAAAAGCACATTTGCTTGAGGACAAGCAAATACCAAGTGTAGGGATATTTGATAAGGTTTTAAAATGTACCTTTTTGAGGGGTCGTTTAAGCCTTTATTTGATCACTTTTGTATCCGTTATTACTTAATATCATTCCTTTTCACTTTTTAGGTATCTTGAAGGCAAATTGCTGGAATGACACTTATTCGGATGAAAAGGCATGAATATACGAAGAAAATAGCCAAAGTCAAGAATCGAGACACTAAGGCTGCTGGAACTGAAGGGGACGGCGTCAGGTTATACCTGTGACACCGTCGGAAGATGTTTTGTGACGATACAGTAGCCAAATTTCTTATTTTCAAGTGACGGCATCAGGTTTTAAAAGAGTAGGGGCCTAGATTAGATCCAGACGGCGTCAGAGACTCAAGGCGACGGCGTCACGGACATAAGGTGACGCCGTCATAATGATAACGTGGCCAAGACAAAACCCTAATAACGGCGACTCGACGGCGTCACAAATTAAAGGGTGACACCGTTGCATTTGTAATCTTATGTATAGAATCCGAATTTTTTAGTTTTCGGTGTGTAGTCTTTTGGAGTAAAAACCTAAACCGAACCAAGGATATGTTGTACAGTATTTTAGGGTTCCATACCCTATCTTACATCAAGATAAGTGTTTTACTTCATTAATTTAATTATGTCTTCCTTTGATTGTGTGTATGCTTGCATGTTCCCCATGTTCGGCTAATTTACTTGTGTGTTTGCTTAGGTAATATGAAACTTAGTTATTGAATATTGATTGGTTGTCTCTTATCTTAATTGTGATTGACCTAGTATTGCGATAGGTCATTCGTTGTGTTTGTAATGCTTGATTGATCTTTGATGAACCTTAGCTTGTAATCGCCTAGAGTAATTGTAGGCATGTCATTCAAAGAATACCTTAGAGTTAAAGTTTATGAATCCTAGAGATTTTGTAGTCATTAACCTTTGGTAGCTTTAAAGAGTTAGGGATAAACGCATACCCTACGACCTTAGAGACACAACGTAATTAAGAATAAGGACGTGACAATTCAACCACCAATAGGAGATAACTAGGGAGTAATAAAGCCTAAGCAAATACATTTTTAACTATCATACGAGCACACAACAATAGACATAGACTACATACACCTTAGTTTAGATAATTAGATAAGTATAAGTAATCGGTAGAAATACCAAACCCCCAAATCCAAACCCCGAGATTCGTACCTTTCCATTTCCTAGAAACATAAAAAGTTAAAAAATAATCTTCCTCAACCCCAACCTTAGCGTAGTAACTTCTCACTAGCATTCCTATTCCCCTAGAGAACGATATCAATTCCCGTGGCTTACCCTAATACTACACTACAACGATTAGGTTCACTGCCTAGGGTTTTGACAAACTTGCTCGACGAAAAAGAAGTTCCTTTGACCCCGAACGACACGTGTAGCGTTATCAGTAGTTCTCCCCGATGGGAAAAATTGGGCAAGGAAACGAATGGTGAGATCATCCCAACTTGAGATGGAAACGGCGGGAAGTCGCTCAAGCCAATTACTAGCTTGGTCCCGTAGAGAGAATTGGAAGAGACGCAAACGCGTGGTCTCCCGAGTAGTAGCATCAAGGTCGATGGAATCGATGATTTTAAGGAAATCCTTAAGATGCTGATTAGGATCTTCGGAACGAAGTCCATGGAATGCACATCCATTTTGCACCAACCGGATGGTGTCGGATCGAAGGGCCGTAGTTTGAGCTTGATCGGGGAGCTCAATGGTGTTCCTATAGCCTAGGTTTCTTGGTCTTGAGTATTCACCAAGAGTGCGGCCTCTTGGCGGGTCATTTGGTGGTGGGTTGATGAGTGGTGGTTGATTATCACCTTCCATGATGAAAAGTGATATGATTACGAACAAAGGTCACGAAGAAGGGGGATAGACTACGAGGAATCTAAAATTGAGAAAAAAATCTTACTTGATAGGAATCAAGCAAGGGAACCTAAACAAGATAGACTCCTAACTAGCTATTCTATTCCCAGGCAGTGGCGCCAAAAACTTGATACGCGTACAACGCGCGTTCGGGGTCAAAGGAAACTTCCTTTTCTTCGAGAAAGTTTTTCAACCACCTAGGCAGTGAACCTAATCGTTGTAGTGTAGTATTAGGGTAAGCCTCGGGATTGATATCGTTCTCTAGGGGAATAGGAATGCTAGTGAGAAATTACTACGCTAAGGTTGGGGTTGAGGAAGATTATTTTTTATCTTTTTATATTTTTTAGAAAATTGAAAGGTACGAATCTCGGGGTATTGGATTTGGGGGATGATATTGCTACCGATTACTCTACTATTATCTATTTTAATTAACTAAGCTAAGGGGTAGTCTATGTCTAATTGATGTGTGCTCGTATGATGATTAAAAATGTGTCTACCTAGATGCTATTACTCCCTAGTTATCTTTTATTGATGGTTGAATTGTCACGTGCTTATTCTTAACGCGTTGTATCTTCTAAGGTCGTAGGGTATGCTTTTTTCCCTAACTCTTTGAGGATACCTTAAGGTTATTGCCTACAAAATCTCTAGGATTCATAAACTAACTCTAAGGTTATCTTTGGATTTTTAGCCTACAGTAACTCTAGGCGATTATAAACTAATGTTCACAACGATTACCCAAGTATTAAAAACACAACGATGGCCTACTGCAATCCTAAGCCAATTACAATTAAGAAAAGAGACAACCAATCAACATTTAATAACTAGGTTTCATAGATCTTGGCAAACACACAAGTAAATTATCCGGACATGGTAAACATGCAAGCATACACACATACTGTTAGTGCAAATATTACGATATTTAATCTATACATTCTCATTTGTTTTGTGATGACAAACATGTAACTTTTAATACATAACGTAAAATGTATAAGTTACTTGTAATTATATTTTTTCTCAACATACTCTCAACACCTCTCGACGACTCAAGTCCTTGTATGCTACAACACAGGTTCGTACATGTTTGTTATGTTGCGTTATGATCAAACCACTAACAAACCATTAAACATGTTTAGTTAAATAGTTTATCAAACACTTAAGTAATTTTGGTTACTTACATTTTATAAAATACATAAACATAAGTAAATGTGTTGGGTAAAACCCATGACATATGACCCAAGACCCATACCCAATGTCTAGATACATTGTACCTTGGTGGACACTAAAAATCCATGACTCATAGCCCATAGTTTTAACTCATAAACCATGGGTAAAGAGGAGCGTGCACGGATCCTTCAAGTGTCCCACGGATCCCTTGGAATTACAAGGGCCGGATCCCTCCAGGAGGGATCCTTGGGGCAGAACATGGTTTTGGCCTTTTTGCCTATAAATAGCAAGCCACTTCTTACCATTTCTTCACACCTTCACAAATAGTTTCTCTCCACCATCTCTAGCGTATCTAGATCATTAGGAAACATGTAATCCACCCTCATCACATATGATCATAATGCTTCTAACTTTCATTTGTTGTAAGCATACTCCCGAAGTGATCCTCCAAAGCAAGCCTAGAGATCTTGCACCATTACCTACTAAAGTGATCACCCATCACAAACATACAAGCACATGAAGATCTTCAACAACAAGCTTGGGAAACTTGTCATATTCATTCATAGAAGACTAACTACATCATGCTTTGTGTTCTTGATGTTTAGTTTAGGACTGCATATCCATTAGACACATTGTCTTAGATATTGTCTAGTATCATATTCTTGTATCTATGACTAGACTAGATGGTTTATGTGTTTGTGCCATAAACACAAGGTTTGTTATGTTGGGCCACAAAACATTACGGGTATCATAGATGTGTCGTACATCTATGACTAGACTAGATGGTTTATATGTTTGTGCTATTAAACACAAGGTTTGTTATGTTGGGCCACAAAACATAACGGGTGCCTAGAAGTCAAGTTACAAGGCATTAGTGAAGGGTGCCTAGAGATCGAGTCAAAGGCATTAGTGAAAGGTGCCTAAGGTGTACATTCGATATGGTGTGATTCGATGTACAAAATAGATTAGTATTAGGTCAAAGGATATTGATATCCTTGTTGATGTTGTTATAAGGAGTAGATCTCCTTTGGGGTTAGGTGTCGTGTAGTGTTGGGTAGTAGTTCCTCCATTGTAATGGAACTCGGTACTTAGCCTATTACCGGATAAAGGGTAGGCGACGTTGTGGTAGGTGTGGTTCTCCTTTGTAAAAAGAACCCGGTGGTTAGCCTAGTACAGGAAAAAGAGTAAGCGACGTTGTGAAGGCTTCTCTGCCATAAGGAGTTGGTGTCGTGTAGTGTTTACGAACTCTCGAGTAGGTGACTCGGGGAGTGGAGTAGGGCAAGGAAGGTGTCCTTGTAGCCGAACCACTATAAATCCTCGTGTTGGTTTGTCTATCCTTTTACTTATCGCTTTACTTTTATTCTTGCATTACATTGTTTATTTTCTATGTGGTTGATGTCTATGTTTGTGATACATACTTGGTATTTCATATAGTCATAAACTATATTTAACACTTTACATATTATGACACGCTTGATCAAGAAAAAGCAACCGGACTAATAATGGTGAAACTTGATTTATAATGAACCATTAATCTTGCGAAATCTTATGTGATATTAAAGGGTTGGCCTTACATGCCGTAATGCGTTAAATGCATCCTCGCGTCGAGATTAGAAAATGCAATGGTTTATACTATATTTGATACAAAAGTTTTAAGTTTGAAACGGAAACGTATTCACCCCCCCCCCTCTACGTTTTCACAATTGGTATCAGAGCGGGTTGGCTCTAGTTTTTAAAACAAATGGTTTTCAAAACGAGTAAGGTCCTTTTATCAAATTTTTGGTGAAGTCAAGCATAATATGAAAAGTGTTTTGTTGATTTTTTTCTTTGAAGTTTTGTTGTTAGATATCTTGTTAATCAAGCTTGAATAAAGGTAAAAATCGGTAATATAACTTTACTAAAAAGTCTACAAAGGTTAAACCTTTTCGTCGGGTCAAAACATGCACTTTTGTATTTCTGTGTCAGATCCGCGGATCCCTCAGTTTACACTGGACGGATCCCTCAAGCAATGGATCCGTGGGATCCGTGGTACAGAAGACAGTTTTTGTCTGAATTTCAAAAATTAATAACTAATTAACCGTAAGTCGTTAGAAGTCGTGCCACCTATCATTTTAAAGGTATTTGAGTCTACTTTAATTAAAAAATTATTTCATAAACTGATTCAAAACAAAAATTTACAGAATCATTGATTTATAATAGAAAGTCATTTTTCGGTCATAACTTTTGCACAAACTTTTTATCTAATTGGAGACGGATGTTTTCGTTTTTGAATAACAATGTATCCTCTTTTGAAATTAAGGTTTTGATCATATTTATAAATATAAAAGAAACTAATCAAGCTTGGTATACATGTTTATATTTAACACAAAGCGATGAAAAGAACTTTCATATGCTATGCTATATGATAAATTGTCTTCCTTGCATTATTTGCTTATCTCAAATAGCTTTTGTGCTTGTTTGATTGAATAACATATGTGGTTTTCTTACCTTGCTATTCATTCTCTTGTTTGTCGATTTAGTAATATTCTACTAATCAATGTGCTATTTGAAGGAGTGTTTGGGATAACATCTAGTTGTGTCGAAAATGTTAGGTTAAATACTTAGATAAGTCATATAAGTTGAAAATGTTTAAAACATGTAATACACCAAATGGCTTTTTGATTGAGTTTGTCATTTGTGCAACATAAATGTTTTATGTGCTTATATGATTTCTTGTTTTCTTGTATCGTTTTCTAAGAACAACAAGAATGTACATCGGATCATAACTTACACTTGTGTTGATGATGTACTCTCCCGTTTTCCTTTTCATGATCGCTTTCCAAGCTTTATAGTAGGATTGACAACTTGATTATTTCATCCGATATACTCAAGTAAATTATTTTGCAACGCAAATATAATTGTTCATATCCGAAAGTCCAAACTCGAGCTTTCGAACAACATATGTTGAACTAGCTCATCCAACCATTTTTTTTTGTTCACCATATGGACAAATTTTAAATTTGTTTTTAACATGACACCTTCGTCACCTTAGTTGTTTCAAGTATAATATTAATAAAAAACGAAGCAAAGTATCATCATTGTCACTCTTCGATAGGCCATTGTAGGAATATAAATTTTCCTAACTTGAGAATGAATACTGGAGAACTTATTGCACTAGAAACTCAATTTGACCTAACGGTTGAATTGCTTCCTTGATAGAAGTTGGGTATGTGGAATCACCCGTAAAAATGGTCGTGTTTAGACGTAATTGAGCACCGCTGGTAATAGTCTCATATTCATTCTCTCACTTGAGAAATCTGTACTCCTATGTTTTCCTAAAGTAAGTTTAAAATGGAAATACTTTGCATTGTCTTAGGATTACTAATCAAACAAGTTGTAAAATTAATTTTTCTTTTAGTTAATCACAACCACTTGCCTCATCAAGCGATTATCTTGATTTGATCGAGTAGAGCTACATGACTTCATGGACGAAGCTCATTGTATGCTAATCACCATCCGTAATGACTAGATTGTCCTAAACTAGCACCTCACAACTCTTTTGTCTTGAACACCATCATGTGCTCTTTTCTTTCTAGACACATACCTTGCATGTCATTGTTAGTGTAAATGATTTACTAATCTAGACCGTAAATCTGTTTTGGGCTTCTTGAATAGTGCTTGTTAAGTTTGCTAAACCTTTGTGTTATTTGTAAGCTCGATCTCATTTGATTGCCTATATGTGATCTCTACATGCTCTCCTTTCTTTGCTTAACGTGTATACATGTGTGCTTGCTGTAAAAATCGTTAGCTACCATCAATCATTTTCTCTTAATCATTTAAGTCCTTCTTCATGTAAGACACTTAATAGACTGAGTAACTTAGGATATGTAGGTGCTAGACCTTGCTAGAACCCAATCACCTCTTTTTCACCTCGTCTGTTCACCGGATCCCTAGACTTAAGCTAGCCGGATCCTTCTAGTGAGGGAACCGGTGGAACCGTGGAACAGTAGGTACTTTATCTCTTTAGATAGTTGTTAGGATCGATTATCATATGATTTATATGGTTTTGGGAGGCCTTGGTTGGAAGAAGAAGATAAATATCTTCATCTTCTAGAGAGAGAAAGTAGAGAGAGGGAGGATAAACAAATGATAACTTGAATAAAATGAAAACAATACAATGCACCTAATGATTCACCTCACCCCTCATGGAGAGTCATGAGGGGTATTTGTAGGCTCAACAAACCATTACTTTGCCACTTAAACGATACTAGTCCCTATGGGCAAAGTATACTACGCATCTAGTCCAATTCACGTAAGTGACGTTATCTTTATAAAAAAGCGAGGCTAACAATCTCCCTCCAAGATATCGTCACACGTGAATGGTTACAATGAGACCTATAATTACAAAACAAAGTAAATTACAATAGTAATGAAAAATGTTGACTTTGTTGAAGCGCAGAGTCTCTGTAGTCTAGATACTGAGGCAAACTTGAAGTTCTATCTTCCAACGATCTCGGCATTTGATCTTTGGCGCTGACGGCACAAATCCTTGTAGCTCTGAACTTCAACTGTAACGGTCTAGTTAGGTTATTACTCCCTCCTAACTAGTGAGCCTTTTTCTTTTCCTGCTCCCTCCTGAATCGACAACACTCTTCCAACACGCAGCGAAGAAAGTAGACTCTTGATTGTAGCACAATGGTTGTCGTTCTGGGAACATCGTAACAACATAACTCACTTAGTATTGCATCCAAGTTGGTAAAAAGCCCCGATGCACACACACTACTTCTCCTTCTTCAGTCTTAAGTACAATTCCCTTTGTAATCCAATCATGGAAGATGAAATACCAACTTCTCCCTCCTAATGGTTGCGAGCTATCAGAATCATCATAATGTTGCGTTCATGCCGTATTACCTTCTTGACGCAATCTTAACATCATAGCTTGATCAAAATTCTGTGAGAATATGTCGCAAAAATACTCTCAATAATTCTCTCAAACCAACCTGAAAACGAACCTTCTTTTGATTCACCGGCTAATAGTAATGACCACATATGGAGAAAACCCGATATGACCAACTTTGAAAATGAAGTAAACATCCCAACTTTGTGACTTACTGCTTGTTCTATATTTTTGAGCAATCCACAACTGCGTGTGACACTGAGTACAACAACGTAACTCCTTAAAGTGATGGTTATACACTGTGAGCACTACAACGTAACTCCTTACATCAGTTATAACCATATTGTCAAATTCATAATCACTTATGAAAAACGCCCAAACAAGTTATCTTGAGACATGCAACCAACCAACCAACGTCTCATAGATAATGAAGGTTACCCATGAAACGTCACTTCAATTTCGCATCAATAATACCATACAAAAACCCCTTGATCATTTTTTCAAATCTTCGCTCAAGCCGTGAATTATATATTCTCCGTGAAAATTTTCCGACCAAAGTACCACTCTTAAATACCAAATAATAAAAAACTTTTATCCAATAATTCTTATTTTGAAGAGAAGAATCGGATAATAATTTTTTTACATCCATTCCTTTTATAACTGTAAATATCAACAGATCACATTCCATTTGAAGCAATTGTATCAAATGTCCCAAATCCGTTTACAAATACGTCAGCCTATGTGGATAGAATTGCTAACCCGCCCCAGTCCAAATTATAGTTCAGCCCATGTCGAATTAAAGCACAAAGCCCATAATCAAAATTTTTGTCACAAGGCCCATGTTTAAATTTGGAATACCCGATCCAAAAGAGTGGATTATATACTGGTTAAAATAATACTGCCCAAATCAGTCTTTCATTTTTAACCTAAACGAGGTGGAAACCCCCGCCGCGTTGCGGCGAACTTTTTTTTAAAATTTTTTTAGGACCTTATCCGTTTATTTTTTTAACCTTAACCCAAGGTGTACATGTAGCATACGGTTTTGTGTAGCCCTGTTTAATTGGTAAGAGAAAACAGAAATTGATACTCTAAAATGATCCCTTTGAACCGCCACTTTAGCCCCTAAACTCGCCCAAGGCAGCCCTGCTTCAAATCCATACCTCGGACACCTTGACTGCCACTCATATTTCCTATTGCCCTCCCCTTAGCTGCACAAATATTAGAGTAATCGTAAGTTGTTATGATGATCCAATTGACATCTAAAACACTCAGTTTGAGCACGATCTTACCAACAAACTATTAGCTATAGTAGGAAATGCACTTACTCTGAGGCATTGGATTATTCAGTCGCGGATAAAATATGCATGAAATATAATATTTGGTCAACAAACATAATATACACTAATTGAAGTACAACATTTGGTTAACAAATTAACATAGTGACTATGAAGGTTTTGCATAGTTGGCTTATAGACTATCCTAAAAGCAGAAAGTAGTTCCAAAGATCGACATACATTTCACAATTATCATATTATACCATCTTTTGGAAGAAAGCATGTCGAAAGTATAATATCGTATACGTCCAGATAACTGTTAGGTGGACTAATTTGCTGGGTACCCAAGAAGCAGTCAAACACACTTTCAATTGCAGTAGTACAGATATTTTGTTTGGGCATGGACGACCCGCATGAGCTATAAATAATATGTAACTTTACATCGCAAGCATAGAAAATTGTTTGAGTCATCTACCTTAGCTTCAAATGTAGGGGATGTTTCGCACATGTCATTATCAGTTTATCAAGCCATATACCAAAGAAGACATTTTTGTGACTATATGTTACTGTATGACATTATATATTGTTTCCTAGTGTATAAGCATCCAGTTATTGCATAGGCATTTTCACAGCAAAACCTAATAAGAATTGGTGTAAAATATAAAAAGGAATCATATGAGCACATCACCATATGTCCAGATCGTTAAGCTTGGAAGCGTTTTTTTACCTGTTCCATTAGATTGCGGGTTGTGAAGGCCGCTGTAGGCAACACATGAATAGAGATTGCACTTTGTAACCCATCCAAGAGTTGTAAATTTCCTTATCCCTGAAGCTTCAGCATGCCACTTTGCTGAAATAACAACATTCAAATAGCGTAATCATTTAGTATTACAATAGACATCAACAATGAGTCACTCTGAGTTTATTTCATAAAATAAACACAACCTACTTGGCTTTTTTATCGTCTGATTCATGGACATACTCGTATACGTGTCGAATCCATATTCTGTAACTGTATTTCAATATTTTCTGCTGTATTTAGCTCCCGTCAGTCTTTTTCCTATCATAGGAACGCTTACGTTAATTAAAGTATCTATATTTACAATTTTTCAAGGTAAACAAAAAGATGATGGCAAATTCACCTGTCTTTCTGGTCTTTACACGTCTATCAACCTCGTCAATAACTTTTATGTCATCAAAACGCAACCCCATTGTATTGTTTCCTGTTTTTCCGTTTCTTTAAAAAGAATGTGAAAATGAAATTGTCGTCGCAAACCCAAAAGGGACCCACATACGTCTATTATGAATGCGGATGATGATTTCATTTTTGACGATCTAACTGCTGCCACCCTTGAATCACTTGTTGTTCACGCTGCTGATGTTATAGGTTTGTCCACTCTTTAGTCAACCTCTGCAAACGACACCAATTTCTCAGTTGTATGTGTGTTCTAAATAAAGGCAAATGAACTGAACTGAATTTGATCCTGTATTTTAGTATTCAATATATAAAGGGGTAAAAAAAAGCAGGCTAACCATATCTTCGGTATTTTGCTATATTTTTGTTGGCGTTGCTCTTTGAGGAGCCAACTCTCCTCGCCGCTCACAATTGGTGGATGTTTCATTTCAGTCCATATGCGTACGACCTCACAGAATGCCCACAAACACCCCCTTGATCCAACTGCTGGATTCAAAATTCAGAGAGGTTAGAACCATAACGATATGGGCCATAGCTTGCAAGTTTATATGTTAATTATCATTATGCAAATCTAATTCACATAAAAATTTCAGACCGGAATTAGAGTGTAAAGTGTCAACTCAATTAATCTTAACATCCCCTAAGTTGGATAATTTCTCTGTACCAGCCTTTGTATTTGGTGTGATCAAGATTTTTTGTCCTTACGAAATAATTTTAACATGTTAAATAAAGCAATAATATCATTATATAATTAGCATGATGCATCGCGTAACAATACTCTATTACGTTTACCTTCTTCTCATGATGCCGGTGTGATCTGCATTCAACAAAAGATTGGTGTGTCTCATGTTATACCACAGCTAAAAACTATCAATCAAAGATGTAAAACTGTCATCTATAGACACTTATTTCACAGTGCTAATTTTGGTTATTTAATATGAATCTAACCTTACGCAATTACTATCATACCTCTATTGAAGTAATTAGTCAACGCCATGAGGCTACTCATCCATTCTTTTTCTTGCATCAATTTCTTCATTACTTGAAAATGATTCAATAACAAAATATCATGTAAAAAAGAATTCAATTATTTAAAATAAATTGCAAAACCAATTTAATTGGCTTTTATAAACAATCCAATAAAGGAAATCAATCGACCCAAATTAGGGGGAAATCATAATAACTACCGTAAGAAAATCCAATGGATAATTGACTCTCACCTTTGGAAGTTAAACTTATTAAGCTTCCGATATATGTAAGTTGTTAAAGATCCGACAAACTCTATTTATTCCGGTGGTGAAATTTTAGGTGACCGGGTGAGTATTATACCTAACTCTTCTGGATGAATCTCCTGCCACAATAATAACCTTATGTATTTTTTTTTGGTTAGATCTTGTTATGAGTGTTTTGTCCCTATCGCAGAGAAAGAAAGCGAAAAGAAAACCATAGAGTTGGCTAGAAAGAGATGGGTATAGTTTTTTTATAAGAATAAGAGAGAGAGGCGGTGGAGTATGAATGGAGAAGATGACTGGAATTTTCCAGATAGAAAGGATACACACCGCTTATGAATCCCTTTTCAAGCCAACATGGATTGGACAAAGAAAAGGCCGGGAAAATAACCAAAAACAAAATGAGCCCTCTTATTAAAAAACCCACCGAAAATATCACTTGCATCGCACGTGCCAAGGTAAGGCTTTTTCTATTTCACCGACATTGCAGATTAAGTTATATATATAATATACGTGTGATAACAATACGCCTACCACAGAAACATTTTCACATCTCACCAAACTATCATCTCCAAATCTCAAATTTGCTCTCATTACATCATACTCGAAAACAAATCTCCATATCAATCTTAGTATGACCGAATAATCTGAGTGAGAGACTCATATACACGAAGCACAAAAATATATCCTAATCCAAACCTTGTCATCATGTGCTCTTTAATCCAAACCAAGAAATCTATGAAAGAGACTTCAAGATCTTATAAAAAGGTCTCGGGTAGGTGTTTACATGTTTTTGTAATTCGTTTTTGGTTTTCAGTCTTGAACGAAACTAAGAAGAGATATAACATCCTTGTTATATTCTTTCTTTTGATTCGAATATTAATTGAAGCTTCGTCTTCAAAAGTGGATCTGTGAGGAGCATGATTCAATTGAAACAATCTTTGAAAGACTGCATAAAAAATTGAATTTGAATCTGAGATCTTTCATGTTATTTGTTTTTGAGTCTTGAAAGTTCTAGAGGAGATGGAGGATGAGTTAGGTTAGATTTGATTGGATGTTGTTGGTGTTGGATTTGATAGTTTTGGTTCTGTTAAGTTTTAATGGACTAATGATGTTGAATACTGAGGTCTATGTAGTTTGGTATATGGTTGTTTTTGGTCGTGTTCAGTGGTTGCTTGTAGTTTACGCGTAGGTTTCTTTTCATTTTCACTTCAGTTTTTAAGCGTAGAAATTAAATCATACGCGTATCTTACTTTGCCCGAAACCTTACGCGTAGACTTTCTCATACTTATGCGTAACATGGTCTTAAGCGTAACATCAAACGCGTAAAAAATCCCTTACGCGTAGCTTATGCTTAGGCGTAGGTTTTTCTTACTTGTAAGCACTTACGCGTATTCCATACGCGTAAGCATATCCATAGGCGGAGAAAACTAGGGTTTTGACCCTTTGACCATTTTCCGGCGAGAATTCCGACCAAGATTCCGACCAGCTTCAAAGATAAACCCAGAAAAAGCATAAACTACTTCATTAAGCCCAGTTTGACCAATGTTTGACCACGTTAATTTCACGGCTTTGGTACTAAAAAGTCATATACAAGATGATAATACAAATATCAGTTTTGGACATAAGAGACACAAGACCAGATATTGATAACTTTGACCGACCAGATGACTTTTTTACAAAAAAGGATACCCGAATATGTTAAAAACTGTTGACCCACAGTATTCAGAAAAAAATTCCGACCAAGAAAAAGTACAAACAGTTTAAAAACATGTATCAAAACCGCCATAAATCATCAAAACATAACCATGGCTCTATACCACTTGTTAGGACCGATTAACATATGATTTATGTGGTTCGGGAGGTGGGGGTTGGTGATTGAAGATGAAGAACATCATCTTTCAAGAGAGAGGAACTAGAGAGGGAGGAGAAGATAAGGATAACTTTTATAAAATAAACACACACTACACTTAACCAAATGCTTCACCTCACCCCTCATGGAGAGTCATGAGGGGTATTTGTAGGCTCAACAAACCATTACTTTGCCACTTAAACGATACTAGTCCCTATGGGCAAAGTATACTACGCATTTAGTCCAATTCACGTAAGTGACGTTATCTTTATAAAAAAGCGAGGCTAACAATAATCATTTAAAATTTCCTTTTTCCCACACAAGCACTTGTTCAACACTTAGGATTATCAGTTTCTTATATGCTTATAAATGAGTTGCATTTATATGATTCTTTACGTGTTCTTTCTTTTTGTTTCATGATTTTATGTGAACAATTTATCCATTTGTATAAATGTTTTCCTTTCGTACTAACTCTTTTGGATTCTTGTAGGACGACAATGGTCGATTTCGTCATCAAGTCAAGTTGTGCTCACTCGCACATTGTTTTTTTTATATTCCTAATCTTGCATCATCCTAACCATCTTACTCCACCAAGTCATCATGTCTACCACATCTATTGAGACATCAACCAAGTCAAAGATTCACCTTGATACCTTTCATCACCATCCCTTACTAATCTTGAGTCTCTTTATTACCTAGTAATACTTGACCTCTCATCACCTCTACCACAACTTCCATACCTCTAAGTCATGATGATGATTTCTATCATTATCACCGTGTCCAAGGTCTAGTTCATGAACTACGTGATGAAGTATGTCTCATGTTCCACCACATCCTACTTGTATCAACCACAAGCTTATTGTGTCAACCACATCCTACAAGTGTCTCACTACCACTACAATTCATGGTCGCTCAACTATCCTCCACAAACATCTATGTTGTCAAAAGCCAAGTGAATTTTGTAATGAAATGCGTCTCATCCCTAAGCACATTTTTTTTCTTTTTTTTGAACAAACCTTACAACCTCTAAACCAACCATGATGATGCAAGTAGTAGGATTATTCTCTTTTTGACACTAATCCTTTCATTGTAGGTTCATATATATACACTTTGATGTGTATGGGATTCTCGTCTATTTATGAACGAAATTTTACACTAATTCTTTTCTTTGTTCTTCTTGACGCCCTCGAGCTAGGGGGAGCTTCAGTCGAGCATTTACAAAGTGCATCATATGACTTACTCGTCCAAGGACGAATATAAATTTGCACTAACTTTTTGTTTTGTAGATTTTCAAAACACACTAGGAAAACTTGACGCTCTCAATAAAGGGGAGTTTTTCGTCAAAGCAAAAAACATTGCAAATTTTGCAATACTTTTGTCTTAGCCTTCCTAAAATACTTGACGCCCTTAACAAGGGGGAGCAACCGTCAAGGGGGAGCATGCACACATTCATTCTTCAAAATCCCTTTATGTTTCAACAAAAGGGAGATTTCTTTCTCATCATTTATTACTTTTTTTTCTTAACACTAACCTTGATGTAGGTTAAGCCTCAAAAAATTGATCCATTAATCCGTTGGCAACAATGGTTATAATTCAAAGGATCTTTCTTATTTTTTGTGTGTGATTCTGTAGGTTCCTCTTAAAGGCGAGATCACCACCTCTTGAAGACGTACAAGCTCAAGGTCATGAGTTGCTAAGCTTCGTCATTAGTGTTTCGTGTTAAAGGTATTGACGCGGTGTGCCAATTGGAGCAATAAGGTGTTTTTATTTTAACTTCACTAGGGATGATGCAAACTCGCCATTCTTGGGAGAAATTCAATTTAAAGGACACACCCTTTTTGTTTCGACAAAAGGGGGAGAAGAGTGTAAACGAAGAAGGTAATGTATAGGAAGTACGGACATAAATAACTTTGACATTTTACCTATCTATTACGTTTGCATATATTTTGTCATCATAAAAAAGGGGGAGATTGTTAGTGCAAATATTACGATATTTAATCTATACATTCTCATTTGTTTTGTTGATGACAAACATGTAACTTGTAATACATAACGTAAAATGTATAAGTTACATGTAATTATATTTTGTCTCAACATACTCTCAACACCTCTCGATGACTCAAGTCCTTGTATGCTACAACACAGGTTCGTACATGTTTGTTATGTTGCGTTATGATCAAACCCCTAACAAACCATTAAACATGTTTAGTTAAATAGTTTATAAAACACTTAAGTAATTTTGGTTACTTACATTTTATAAAATACATAAACATAAGTAAATGTGTTGGGTAAAACCCATGACCCATGACCCAAGACCCATACCCAATGTCTAGATACATTGTACCTTGGTGGGCACTCAAAATCCATGACTCATAGCCCATAGTTTTAACTCATAAACCATAGATAAAGAGGAGCGTGCATGGATCCCTCAAGTGTCCCACAGAGCCCTTGGAATTACAAGGGTCGGATCCCTCCAGGAGGGATCCTTGGGGCAGAACATGGTTTTGGCCTTTTTGCCTATAAATAGCAAGCCACTTCTTACCATTTCTTCACACCTTCACACATAGTTTCTCTCCACCATCTCTAGCATACTTAGATCATTAGGAAACATGTAATCCACCCTCATTACATATGATCATAATGCTTCTAACTTTCATTTGTTGTAAGCATACTCCCGAAGTGATCCTCCAAAGCAAGCCTAGAGATCTTGCACCATTACCTACTGAAGTGATCACCTATCACAAACAAACAAGCACATGAAGATCTTCTACAACAAGCTTGGGAAACTTGTCATCTTCATTCATAGAAGACTAACTACATCATGCTTTATGTTCTTGATGTTTAGTTTAGGACTTCATATCCATTAGACACATTGTCTTGGATATTGTCTAGTATCATATACTTGTATCTATGACTAGACTAGATGGTTTATGTGTTTGTGCCATAAAACACAATGTTTGTTATGTCGGGCCACAAAACATAACAGGTATCATAGATGTGTCGTACATCTATGACTAGACTAGATGGTTTATGTGTTTGTGCTATAAAACATAAGGTTTGTTATGTTGGGCCACAAAACATAACGGATGCCTAGAAGTCAAGTCACAAGGCATTATTGAAGGGTTCCTAGAGATCGAGTCAAAGGCATTAGTGAAAGGTGCCTAAGGTGTACATTCGATATGGTGTGATTCGATGTACAAGGTAGATTAGTATTGGGTCAAAGGATATTGATATCCTTGTTGATGTTGTTATAAGGAGTAGATCTCCTTTGGGGTTAGGTGTCGTGTAGTGTTGGGTAGTAGTTCCTCCATTGTAATGGAACTCGGTACTTAGCCTAGTATCGGATAAAGGGTAGGCGACGTTGTGGTAGGTGTGGTTCTCCTTTGTGAAAAGAACCCGGTGGTTAGCCTAGTACCGGAAAAAGAGTTGGCGACGTTGTGAAGGCTTCTCCGCCATAAGGAGTTGGTGTCGTGTAGTGTTTACAAACTCTCGAGTAGGTGACTCGGGGAGTGGAGTAGGGCAAGGAAGGTGTCCTTGTAGCCGAACCACTATAAATCCTCGTGTTGGTTTGTCTATCCTTTTACTTATCGCTTTAATTTTATTCTTGCATTACATTGTTTATTTTCTATGTGGTTGATGCCTATGTTTGTGATACATACTTGGTATTTCATATAGTCATAAACTATATTTAACACTTTACATATTATGACACGCTTGATCAAGAAAAAGCAACCGGGCTAATAATGGTGAAACTTGATTTATAATGAACCATTAATCTTGCAGAATCTTATGTGATATTAAGGGGTTGGCCTTACATGCCGTAATGCGTTAATGCATTCTCGCGTCGAGATTAGCAAATGCAATAGTTTATACTATATTTGATACAAAAGTTTTAAGTTTGAAACAGAAACGTATTCACCCCCCCCCCCCCTCTACGTTTTCACACATACAATCGAAGACATAATGAAATCAATGAAGTAGATTACTTATCTTGATGTACAATATGGTGTGAGAACCCTAAGATACTGCCCAAGACAACCAAAAATCATTTTTAGGTTTCACTCCACAATTCTACCTCTTTAAAAGTCTGAAAATTTGAATTCTATATATAGAGTTACAACTGCGACGGCGTCACTCTTTAATTGTGACGCCGTCGGATCGCCGCCATTAGGGTTTTGTCTTGACCAAGTCAACTTTGTGACGGCGTCACGTTGTGGTTGTGACGCCGTCGGCTTCATCTTCTGACGCCGTCTGAATCTGGATCTAGGCCGTCTGAGATGTGACGCCCTACTCTTTAAAGCCTGACGCCGTCAGGTACAAAATAGCAATTTCACTTATGAGTTGTCGCAATTAGAGGGACGGCGTCGCCCTTTGTTTGTGACGCCGTCTGGTGCACTTCCAGCAGCTTGAGTGTCTTGATCTTGACTTTAGCCATTTTCTTCACATATTCACGCCTTTTTGTCCAAATAAGCATCATTCCAGCATGTTGCCTTAAAGAGACCTAAAAAGTGAAAAGGAACGAAATTAAGCAGTAACGGATATAAAAGTGGTCGATTAAGGGCTTAAATGACCCCTCAAAAGTGTACCTTTTAAATCCTTTTCATGTGACCTCCCAGTTGAGATTTACACAAAGCCATATGTCGAGAAGATAAAGAAAAGTGGATTCTGCAGTTTTAGTAACCCATGTGAAATATATATCTACCAGTTTCTTCATGAGTTTAAGGGCAACAATCTTTAGTAACCCATGTGAAATATATATCTACCAGTTTCTTCGTGAGTTTAAGGGCAACAATCTCAATTGGATTACTCAAAAGGTCTCCATAGTCATATTAAACACACATAAAGCATCATCAAAGGTAGGCCCAAAAGCTACAATACTAGCATGCGGAAAACGCTTAGTCTGCAAGCCAGCAGACTGCAATCGTGACACAAGAAAAACATAATTCGAAACATCACGTGCAGAATAGACACCAAGCCCCCAAACGCAAAGGGTAAGGTGGCAAGCCTCTATTTCCAGTCGCCAAATCCTGGTCTAGAAGCAGTAACAATACGCTTTGGAGCAGAACAAAGAGTCGCGTCAAAAGAACGTTGGGCCAACTCCAAGAACGGGGAGGACATATGCGCATAGCCAAGTATGGTTTTTAAATACCAGTACAAGCACGAAGGACCAACAACTCACATTTGGGATCATTAATTTTAACAACCGCATCCATAAGGACAATAGTATTGCCCATGCTCTTCATCACAAGCTCATTAATGAAATCGAAATCCATACTGACAGGACTACCAAGTAATATAACACCATGCAAGGGAAATTAGATGGGAAGACACCTATAAGCATGTATCCTAGGGTCTTCCTTTGGCAAAAAAAACATAGTTTTATAAACATTGAGATGCAAGCCACAACGAGGATCATCCTTCATAATTAACTCTAAAAGCTTCCCCACAACCAAAGTATCTTTGACAATAATGCCATCATCCAAATACCAAGTCTGCAGACATAGGTTAAAGAGTTTCTAATCTTACATATCAAGGGATGTAACACTAAGGCAAAAAGCAAGTGCCAAAGGGATCATCTTGTTGCACCCCTTGGCCTGATAATAAGGTGTGTTCCCCATAATACAATCTAGCTGGGTTAGAGTAGCAGAATTCCACCCAACGTGAGATAGTAAGATAACTAATACAAACTGCTTGTAACATAACCTCTCGATCTACCAAATTGAAAGTATTCTTAAAATCTACCAAAAACATCAAAAGACCAACTTTACCTCCACGACCCTCAATCAAATAATTCACAACATGAAGTATAGCCTTACCTCCTCCCAACACCTACCCAGACACCAAATTTTAGATCATCTAAATAATCATCCAAAGAATGACCAATCATAACAACACTAACCATGGAAACCAGACGCCTCCAAACAGTACCCACAACTATTTGACGAATACCACCACCCAGTTTAATCAGCGGTGTGAGAGAAGCACTACCAATATACTCACTAAGCATCTTGGGAACTTTCCCATCAAGAAAGATATTCACCACTTGGGTGATAGAGGAGACTAACTCATCATAAATAGCAACAACATCTCCACTCAAGCAATCCATAAAGTGTTGAGCACATAACCTGTCACATCCACAAGTTGAGCACATAACCCGTCACATCCACAAGATGTGCCATGAGGAAAACTCTTAATCCTGTCTAAAATAATAGATGAAAATGCAATAAGGTGATGATGATCAATAGGTATATGTGGCAAGGAGGGAGCATGCGTGTAGGGGTGCTTAGTCTTTAAGTACTTAAGAGTAACATCATTATAAGGACCAACACACGTAAAGGAAATAACTCTGACTTCCATAATATAATGACCATTAGAAATGTTCCTATTTCATTTATTGATATTTCTCTTACCCAAATCAAGGTCTTCCTCATCAACATCTGACAAAGGAGGGGAAGATTCAGCCAAGGTCTCCCTCACAAGCTACAAACTACCACCTGGTACACTCCAAGATCGAATGAAATTGACTATGCTCTCTTCCTGGCGTTGCCACTTAATAGCAGACTTACACTAAGTGTTACTCCACAGAGAAAAGGTTTTAAGGAGACAAAAAGACAATACCAGCAAACTAACCCAACAAGAGATGTCATCAGGCGTGCAAATCACCTTATTATTGTCGGCTTGTCACTGTTATTATTGTCGTTATTACAATTATCATCATTATTATTATTAGGTTAAATTAATAGTAGCATCCAAAGCTCCGCATATATAAGAGGGGAAATCTAGTGAGAATGAACATAAAATAAGAAAGATGAAAAGGATTTTTCTAGTCACCCATTTGAACGAGTAAACTACAAAAATCATCCTTGTGGTCTATTCATTTTGGCACTAATCATCCTCTGTCAATACTGTTGGCAAATATCATCGCTAAGAGGTCAAATGTTATCTAGATTACATCCTCGATGGATTTAGTTAAGGGTAAAATGGTCATTTACTATTACACTTCCACAGGTCCCACCAAAACGTCTCCTAAGCAACCATCACCACCTCTATACATTTATCTTTATTTTCATTTTTTCTTCTATCTTCAATATCACCACCATCTTTATACAACCACACCCCTTATTTTACTTTTAACACATAAATATATTTTTATATCTTTTCTAGTAAAATTCATCTTATTCAAGAAAATAAACAACTCATGTCATTTTACTACATAAACCTAAATCACATATGAAGGGAACATACTCATCCATACACCATGAAACACACAGTGGGGCTATGGATGGTGATGGTGGCAGCTATTATGATGTCGCCAGCGGAGGTGACTGCCTCTCGCTAGCTTTCGGCCACCTCTCGCTGGTAGTGGTGACCGCATACACACATACCCATTACATTTCAAATTTCACACAAATTTCGGCTACTTCTCGTCAGATTTACAAACATCCAACCACCACCATCATCATTTACCACCACCACCAGGATTACCATCAATTTCATTCAAGCTCCACTTGACCTCTAACCACCACGACTCTTGGAGACTGTGCCGCCCGTGAAAAAATATGTATGATTCTTGAAGGCATAGGTAGGTTGCCCGGTCTTCAAGGCAGAGGTGGGCAGACCAGAAGAAAACAAGAAACATTTAACCCATGAAATTGGTTTTAAATTATTCTTGTAACTTTATGCTCACTGAGGTTATATATTTACGGGTTAGTTTGGATCATTATCAGATTTGATTTCTAATAATAACTAAGATTTTGATTTATGAATTTACAAAATTGAGTGTATAAGGATTTGGTGAGAAGAAATGAATTGTATGACAAATAGAAAGAAAATAAGGAGGATGGCATTTTTGTAAAGAAACAGGGTGTTTAGTAAGCTATCATTTCAGTCTATGAGGGATGTAATGTGCCAGACGTTTAGCCTTTCGAGGATGCTATTTGTCAATAGTATCAGCAATGGGTGACTAGTGCCAAATTTAACTAATCATATGGATGATTTTTGCAGTTTACTCCATTTCAAGTGTGTGTGTGTGTGGGGGGGGGGGGGGGAGGGGTGTTATTAAGGAAGATGCATTTATTTTTATATGTGTATTTAAAATTTGTGATTGTGATTTTTTTCTCACTTTTATGATTTTGATTTTATTTCGCGTTTGATCTTAACTCTATAGTACAAGATTATAAATATCAAAATACAAGCATGGATTATTGTGATGTATTAACACTTACATGAGATTGTTAATATATCAAGTTACGTAAATGATTATTTAGTAATTTGGAGTTTAAAATCTCCCATATGTTTATACCAGATTTATAAGAATAGCTTTTACATGGATTATCTTTACTACATTATAATGCATTTAGGACTATTCTCTTAATAGCAAGGCTTAAAATTTAGACATACTCACTTTCTTTTTATAGAGATATATTTGAGTTTTGCTAAAAATTCAAAACCTTACGCACATAAATAAAAGTTATTACATCTTTGTAACAGCTCCAATATTCTTTCTGCCCATTCAAGATGTAACAGCCAATTTCAGAACGTCGTCATAAATACTTTTTAAATTCTGCTTTTAATTTATACTCAAACCTACAGGATATAAGTACCCACAAATACACAAAGAAATCTCATTTTATTTTTCTCTTTGAAAACTGACATTACCATAATCATCCCCTTTCTCTCTCATTATCTGCAAAAAAACACGCACCATCACATCAACCACCACAACCGCCTCACCCACCACCTTCTCCACCGATAAAATCTTTGCTGATTGCCGCTGCCACCACTTATGCCGCAACCATCACGGGCTTGTTGTGCTTTGCCTCCGCCGTCGCCTTCTCCACAGCCAGAATCATAGATCTATTGAAAATATCTTAGCCGAGACCATATGTTTTGTAAAAGAAACCAACAAAAGGGTCTGAGCTGCGTTAATGGTTCGGTCTAGATACGAAAAGCAAAAAACAAGTGTGGTTTATTTATTTTTCGAAGGTTGTTGTGATAGTTGTGATTTGGTGTTTGGTGTATAGCAGAAGAAAACTATTAAAGCATCTTGTTGTGTTTGTGATTCTGGTTGCAAAAGACAAAAGAAGAAAAGGCATTTGATTTATAAGATTCGATTTGTGTATAAAGAAAGAAAAGTGGCTGCAACTTTTGTGAGAGGATTAGAGTTGCGTTGAGAAAATTTAGAGTTATATCTTATAAAAGTGTTTTTATAATGTAAAATTAGTGTAGGGTAATTGGATTGGTCTGGTATTTCTTAGGTCCGAATTTTTCGCTTATCTAATTGTTTGGAGTTTTACTTGGGCTACTAATTCCAAAAGGTCCAAGTTTTACATTGTTGAGGATTGCATTAATATCAAGTGATTTGGATTTTCGGAAGTTATATATACCTCTACGTCTCTACTATCTCTTCTCTATCTCTACTTCATTACGAAGTATAATGTATTTGAGAGTTTTCCTTAAATAAAATGACTTATAAATCAAACAATCTTACTTGCTTAAAATGGACGGTAATATGTTACTTTTGCTATCAAATAAAACCACCAAAACTAATAAATACCCTGGTCCATAATTATTAAAAATGTAGAACTGCTAAAAATCATTACTATCAATAATGATTATTAAAAATGTGTAACCACATCTATCAATTTACCATATTATTAATTTAGATGTTTTGCTTTAGAAAAAGATATGTATGTGAAACGCCTATAAAATTATCATCACATATACGCAACACCATCGATAAAGTTATCATCATGAATAACGTATACTTGAAAGACATCCGTTCGTCTTTACATGTCTGTGTTCTTTGAATTCGTTCGCCTAAACATATAAATAAAAAACAATTGCTCGCTATAAATTTAATCACAGGGTATCCATTGTCGTATTGTGCGGATACCCTGCTAGCAATGCAATGATTCATGATAGAGAGCCATTGTTTTTCTCTTTAAAATGTGAGTATTAATAACCGAATCAAAAAAATATAAGAGAAAATGATGTGTACAACAAAATTGCACCTAACAAGTGTTATGAGACAAAAATTACATAGTTTAATAAAAATGCGACCACTACAATATTCAACCACTCAAATAGAATATTTTCACACTAAATTTCCTTTTTATTAATTAAAATGAAAAGTGGACATTTTTTTTTAAATCATACCAAAAAAGAAATATTAACTATAATTTTGAAACGGGTGTACTAATTTATAAAACATGTTACATTTTAAATCTTCAACTTAAAGATATACATAAACTCCTTTTGTTTTTGTTCCTTGCAACACGCTTGATATGTGCAGCAGATTGTTCAAATAATATACACAAAAATATACATACAATATCATTATTCATAATTAATTTTAGGCACCATATTCAAATAAACTTGATTCATATATAAAACCTAAACGAAAGGAGAATAAAATTCTAGCAAAAACCCATAAAAGTGGGGTACTACTAAACCGTCTTTTATAGTTTCCTCATATTTTTTGTTCAGTTTAATAACATAATTTTGAGATTTACTCGAATGAAAATAGAGCCATAGCTTGTGACGGGAAAATAAAGGTTAATATACACAAAAGTTATTTTATTTTAATTTTTTGTTTATTGAAATCACTATATTATTACCTTTTAACTCATTATACTATCAAATTTTGCTAACTAAGTCACTGTATTTTTAAAATTTGCTTAGCGAACCAATAAAATTAAAAGAAAAAAAAATTATTCGAGTCACCTCTTACCGCATATTAACTAGGAACCTTTTTAAAAATGAGCAAATATGTGTCATGTCATCCAACACTTCTGACTTACTTTTATAGTTACTAGTTTATCAACATCTTCTTTTATATAAAAAAAGAGTAAATTACACCGTTATTCCTTGTAAAAGGGTTGGATTTTATACGACATCTATAAATGTGATTTCTTGCTTTTTTAGTCCAGGATTTAGAAAATATTACGCCGTTGGTCTAATTTTCTAATGATCGTTAATTTTGCTAGTTATTCGGTCCTCACGTGCATAGCACATGAGGGCAATTTTGTCCGAATCTTTGTTTTTAGTATTTTGTTGTGTGTTGGCTACTCTACACTACATTGTACTTTTTGTACTTTATATATTTTTTTTCCTGCACCTAGTATATTACGTGTAAATTTGATCAAATACGCAAACATATTCTGAGAATTATATTCATCTAAAAGAAAACATATTCACTCCCTCTTTTTCACTTCTAGAAAATTCACTTATGTGTATATCAATTTATTTTCAAAACCATGAATTTCATACGAGTCATTTGATATTGTCTTTGTGTTCATTTTTGTCATCTACGTTGTGTTCTTTGAAACTTAACAAGTTGAACTGCTAGTTGATTTTTAGAGGACACAAACAAATCACAAAAAACATGAAAGACACGCTGGGAATTGGCTTTATGTGTTTTTTGTGATATTTTCTTTTATGTTTGTTTTTGTGATATGCTTTGTGTCAACTGGAAATGTAACAGTTGACAATAATGGCTAGTTGATTTCCAGTTGACACAAACAAATCACAAAAGACATAAAAGACACGCTGGGAATTGAACTGTGTTAGATGGGTTTCGTGGTCGCATCTAAAAACAGGAAATGTGTTAATGTGTTTGTGTTTGTTTGTCTTTTTTATTGGTTGTGTTTCAACTGGAAATGTTGAAGTTGAATATACTTTCAAATTGATTTCTAGTTGCACAAATTCAATCAAAAAGAACATAAAACACACACTCGATTGCAATTGGTTTTATCAATAACAAACATTCTTACTCAAACAATTAACAATTAAATTTTGGGGATGACTCAGGATCATATGACAAATGTAAGTTGTCGTAGTCTATTGAATCCAAATACTCATCATCTGTCGAGTATTCGGTTTCCTCATATTCAATATATTTGCATTTTTTCTTTACCGCAATCTTCTTCCAATTGTTTTTAGTTGTAGGCTTACTTCTTTCTCTTTCTTTCATAGTTTTTCCTTGATAATCTTCCCATTGTTTAATTTTTACATTAGATTATTTTTGTTCAAAATACCAATAAACAAAGGTTGTTGCATCCTTATTTGGTTGGATTTTTTGCTTCCTGTCACAAAAAAGTATTCATTAAGTAAAACATGCATAATATAAACATATATACCGAATGTACAACATATGATAAACATACTTAGGTTGTTTTGGATCTTTCTCTTGCAATCCAACATCACATCCAGATGTTGCTGACATTTTTCATATATTATAGATGTAATTTGTTGTAAATGATATTGTTGTTTAGAAAGTTGTAAACTTATAGTCATTTTGAACATGAAAAGTCATCATATTAAGGTAGGCAACTGTATTATTTTTTTCTTTCGAAAAGTTACACGTCTTACTAGATAGTTTGACTAAAGTTGTACACTATCTTTGATAATGAAAATGAAATGTAGTTTAAGCTGACATAGTCAATATATTATTAAATTCCCCCACTGCATTTATCACTTACCATCTTCACCTAACAAGTTTTTTCCAAATAAACACACACACCCCCTCATTCTCATTCCTCACAACTCTAAATATATTTTTTCAAGTAACTCAATCAGTGGCAAATTATTTTTCAAACCATAGGGATTATAACAAAATGATTATAACTGATGATATGGTTGAATATGTCTTGGAAAAATATGGGCTAGTGTAGACGATGCAATGGCAGATGTGATACTTGAAGACTTGTGGCTAAGGGATAACAATCAACATGATGTTGCTAACGGTTAGTGTATATGTTGCTTGTTTTCATTTTTTAAGTATATGTGTTTACTATTTGTGAAGACTTAATGTTTCTGCACATATTTATAGATAAGGGAATAGAAAAGCTTGAAGAACTTCGCAAGAGGATATCAAAGCTTGTAGTTCTGTTTGGTAGTCTAAAGGAGGTAAAGGAGGCAAAACAGGCAAAGGATGCAGAGCAGATAGCAAATCTTGAAGAAGTGTTTGGAAGGGCCAAGCAGGCACAGGAACCATAGCAACAAAAGGAGGTCAACAAAGGTAATTTTAAAAACCCTGTATTTTTAAGGTGCTTTTCTTGTATAGTTAGAAGTGTATACAAGTATAAGAAATATAGCTAAGGTGCTTTACTATAATGTGTTATGCTGCTTTGCCTGAATAAAGTCATGAGGGTATGGTTGTTGAATAAAGGAAATATAGACAGAGTTATATGAATTTAGATGTTGTATGCATTGACTCTGATTCAAGATGTTTATTATTTGATGCAGAAATCATACTAACTGAGTCTGATATAAGCTATGAATTCATCATTGACTTTGACACTAGCCTTGAGTTTGATGAGGATACAAGCATAAATCATGCTAGTAAACCTTCAAGTTCTAAACCAAAGATATTGTCATGGTATTTGCCAACAAATAATTCATCAAGTTCTGATTCAAGTGGTGATTCAAGTTTTGATGAAAGTTATGATGCAAAATTACCTATTCAAGTGAAAAAGGATCCATATCAAAGGTTGCAGATTGTAAGGTTTCAACTATAAGGGTTTTGGTACAAGACTCCCTCCAATAAGGAATTGCATTCTAGGTCTTGTACCAGTTCAAACTTGGGAAGCTATTGGTAATAAAACTTTTGGAATAAGAAAACCTAAAGATGATCTACAAGCAGGGAAGTTAGGAAAAAGGAGGATGGATTAGGAGCAGGTTATGATGGTTGTTGCTATGTGTTTAGCTTTTTTGTTGATGTTATGGACATTTTCTAATAGTACTTTATGATGGTAGTTTATGTATGTGTACATTTTGGCAAAGTATATGTTGTGTTTTGCACAACATGTTTTTTATGGACAATGTATTGTGTACAACATTTCTTATGGACAGTTTCAAGTGTTTTTTTTACATGTATTTGTTTGTGGTATTTGCTTCTGATCATTATTTTGTGCAAGTGACTTTTTGTTTGACTTTATATAAGTAAAAAATAAATGGTTACAACTGTAAAAGACACAAACAATACAAAAAATAATGGGTCAAAAACATGGACAGCTATAAAACTTCCCTTTTCATTATCTTGTCAGGTTGTATGCTTTTATGTCAAAGTGTGACGACATTGTATATTTCTACTTTAGTCCAAATCCAACTAGATACTTGTACATATAGTGTGTAAAAAATATAGGTCAACTAGCGGAAACAATAACTATTGCAAACAATAACACTTTCATTACAAGAAAAATACATAACCATTGAAGTATTAAATCAATCTATTGACTAATTAACAATAACAATTGCAACATTACTAAAAAATAAGGAACAAGCTACAAATACATATCATAATATTCATAAAGTTAAAAGAGCTTAATACAGACAGGACATCATAAGCTTATAAACATCATAGGCTAAACAAAAGAAACCATAACGCTTGACCAACAAAGAAGCTACACCCAAAAGAAACATTAAAACCCCATAAACCATAAAACAACAGCTTAAACATCTAATAAACCAGCCATATCAAATCTCCATAGCTTCCAGCTTTTTTTATAAAAGCAAACAAATCATGAAGACACACATACTTCTGTGCAATAGAAACCAACAACCTAGCAGCCTCTGTCAGGTCTTCATGTTGCATCCTCCTCATATCGAAAATGGATTCAATGGATGAATCAGAACCACAAAAAAGCTCCAGCTCCTTTATCAATCTATCCCTATGATTAATACAGTCACTTATCTCTGAAACTTTTCCTCTCAGAACTTCTTCATCACGAAAAGTTGCTTGAACCTCTCGACCATATTGAAAAAGCATCATATCTTTGACTAACTTTGAATTAGCCACATATGCTAATTTATCACATAACACAACACGACCAGACATGATCTTTAAAGGCAGATGATAAAATTTTGTCATTAATTTTTTTTTTCTTACAATAGATCAGATGCTTAGTAAGAAAGAAAATTGTTTCTTATATAGAAGATTAATAATGGAAACTGAGCAACTAGTCATCGTGACTCTCAAAGTGAATAGTGAGTAATCATTTCATATTCTTCCCCATGCAACATATCATATCAATATGTTGAAAAAAAATATATCTTCACAACTTATAACTATGTCCAAACGAAGGTCAACAATTCCATATAGCATGACATACTTCCACAACTATTAAGTGCAAAACACAAAACATATGTGCAAAACACAAAACATAAGGTTCAAACATATAATAAACTAGCATATTACAACTTTTTGCTAATGCTATTAGAAACATCAACTTGCAACTGTGTTGCCTTAAGGTTAACACTACCACTTGCATTAACAACTTGTACTTGTTCGTCACCGTATACTTCTTGATGCAGGTTTTACTGACCAGGTTTTAATATTTATAAGTGTCTCGTTTACCTATGGTCCACCCTATGCACTAACTGGCAGTGTACCCAATCATGTGTAGTGTAGTAATTGGTAAAACCGAGGTCGTCCCAAGAGCTATGTGAGTGGATTCTAATTAAGTCTAATTGTCACCGGTTTTAATTGTCGAAATGATTAATTAACTAATAAACAAGAAATAAAGAAAGCAAATAAAGGCAGAGGTTGTGATCAAGAGAGGTAAAGTGTACTAACCTAGTTACTCATCCTATCATATTATGTTCACGTCTAATTACTTCCAATTGATTCAAGTGGGGGTTTAGGTCGCTAGGACAACATTCGGTCAGTTCGTCCTAACCTATCAGCAAAGGTTTCCACCGGAGATCAAGCTACTACCCTTGAAAGTCCAGTTGTTTTTAGTCCCCTAAGCCAAGTCATTAAGTTCCACTACATGCAAGATTCATAACAATAAGTGCCCAGGTGCTAGCATCTTAGACACTCATCCCTAACTTCTTAAGTTCATCCAAACGGCAGGTGATCATTTGGTCAGTTCGCACAAGCGAAGAAGGGTCGTCAATTGGTTAATTCTTAACCTTCCCACTCAGTCTACCTACTTAGGGTCAGTTGGTCAATTCTCCTAAGCAACTAGACACTACCGCCATTCAAAACTACCGAAATAATGGTAGCTACCAATGAACTATGCATGCATACACTAGAAACAATTATACGGAAGCAATGTAAACATAAACACAACAATTAAGGAATCATAATTAGGCTAGAACCAAAGGTGTAACACCCCAACCCGACAAGGGTAGAAGTGTCACATTCTGGTGTCATATCAGAACATACAATTAAAATCTTTGCAAACGAAAACCTTAAAATGAAGTATCAAATCATATGAACAGTTGACTGACAAGGAAATACAATATCCAAAATGAAAAGAAAAACTCAAAACAAAAGCTCTTCAAAATAAGTCCCAAAGTAAAAAGGTGCTAGGGTTGGTCCACTCAGATACTCTAACTCTCAGTCCATCGAAGCCCATCTTCCAACCTAAAACCTGCCGCAGGAAAAGAAATGCGGCTGAGCTTAAAAAGCTTAGTGAACAGATATAACAAAATGAAAGCTAAAGAAAATCTGAAATGCAAAATGAAACAAAGGAAACGGATAACAAAGTCGCAGCGAAATGAGAACAATGAGTCAATGAAGATCCTACAGAACACAATTATATAGATATCTAAAGCACAGATAACAAGGAGAACGAAGCAAAGCAAAGCATCGATGATATATACACAAGCACATACAAACCAGACATACAAGAACTGAAACATAAGCAAACATAGCAGGCGTCGCATCCACACAACATATATGTCATACAATCAATTCAGGAAATCAGAAGACATACAAGCCAAACAGATATCTACAGGAAAGCGGAAGCAATTAATTAATAAGTGAGCATGGCAATTCACACAGGTCAAAACCCTTAGTTGAAAACATAACCAGTATCATAACAGCGGAAGTACTAACATCATTCAACATATGGCAGTCACACGTAATAAGTAGGAATACCGTATAAACGATATAATTAAATGAATTAAAGACATAGAGGGGTAATTAAACAAGTTAACAAGCCATACGTCATAAGTTGAACCATTTACCCAATCAAACCTTAGCATAAACAGAAATGCAAACATGGCAGGTCAACAACAAGCAGATAAGGATACCACGGATAGTCATAGTCCACGAGATTAATCGAACGAGTACAAAAGATAAACAGATCAACAATCGATTGCACACAAGCATGGTTACCAGACAAATCAAAAGGATCACATAAAAGTAAGATAGCATATCATCAGATGACAACAGGTAAATCATATAACCGCGTATTAATCATATCATAACAGGGTAATCAGTAGTCATATAAAACATGAATAGCATAGTCAAATTCAATAAACATATAATAACCCGGAACGTGAATGGAACGATAGTCTGAAATAACGGAATGAGAGTGTGACAGATCAAAAAAATGGAATATATATATCTTGGTAGTAGAGTGAGTCATATAAGGGTACTGAGTAATGAACAATTAACGTAGCATATGGTGCGTTGGGGAATACAAAAGGTACAATATAGGTATATCAAAGGTGTAAGGGTTGTCAGAAATCTACCACGAGCCCGGAACATATCATATCATAAGTAACCATTGTATTCGGAGGGGTGACCTCGGAATACCATACATAATAGGAGGGGAGACCTCAGTAGCAAATGGAGTAGCTAGCTCCCGGAATGTGAAGACGCGTATTGCACACGACATCATTCACCATATAAATCATATCATATCAAATCGTATCCTCTCATATCATATCATATCTAGGATGCATCCATACGCCCCCCGGAACATAGTGGCCAAATCATATACATATAGTGAGCTCATAATCATATCAAAATGGGGACGGTGTGCAACATCACTCGTGCACACTGGAGTGATGCCATTGGTGCATCAATGACACGGTCATGTTACCTTCATGACTAGGAACACATATTTGGCTCGGGTATCAAACTGAAGGGTCAAAGCATAATCATATCATAAGGGTTCATATCAAAGGTTCAGAAGTCAAAGGTTCATATCAGAGTTCCATAACATAAGTTCATAATCAGAGGTTCATAATCAGATGGTTCATAATCATAAGGTTCATAATCAGAAGTTCATAATCATAACAAACGAATATCATAGCAAACAGAATCATATCAAAGGATTATGTCGGAATCATATCAAAAGGATCATAGCATAAGGAAATCATAGCAAAGGAATATCGTAAGTGAAGTAAAGTCAAGGATCGAAAAGTCATGAGAAATCCCTACTGAAAAGGGATAGAATATCTGTACCTCGATCGAAGCAAGCAAAATAGAAACGTAAGTCACACGATGAATCAATCCCGCCGTCCGGAACCTATATGAATTAGGTAACGCTTATTAAGATCGGATTACTCATTTTAGACGGCTTTCCATTTTTTGCAGGTTTCCACTTTTAGCAGGTTTCCATTTTTAGGTAACTTTCTATTTTAGGTAGGTTTCCATAATTAGCAGGTTTTCGTATTTAGCAAGTTTAGCCATTTAGGATGCATTTTAAAGACATATTAGATTAAGTGAGTATTATTATGCTTTAAGGATCATTTATGCCAAATTACACAAGTTTAGGGTCTAAAGTGTAAATATTATAAAGCGTAGGGTCTCAATTTGTAAATACATTATATTTGCCCATTTTACTCATTTAACCCTTGTGGTTATTCTATTTCGACATGCATATATGGGTTTATTTAAGACTTCATGAAGCTTACACATATTAGCTTAGCTTTAGCTTCTTTTAACAAGATAAGTAGCATGTTATATGCATGTAAAAGGCATGCGCATAGGTTTTTATATACGACCAGATTTCACGTGTTGTCGACATATTTATAGGTGTTGATTCATGATTTATGTAGCAAAATAATGGGTTACTCTTAGCTTGTAATTAACATTTAAAACATACATGTTTAAGTAAAGGAAATCATGCGCAAACATATTTATAGGTGGTGGGTAACCCACGACCAGAATACAAACATAACAGAATTTATGTAGCGTATTAGATGCCATATAAAAAGGTTTATCTCATGGTTTTAAGTAGTCATACATTAGGCTAGTTTTACTTATTCACGTACATGTTTTATTCTATTTGTTAGTTGATAGAAAAAAACCAATGCATGTCAATATGGTCCAAAAAATCAGATTAAACCCCACGTTTACACACCATCAGATGCAACAATTTGTGCTTAATATTTTATGAGACCATTTAGTAGCAAAAAGTCATGCGCATACTGTTTTCAAAGCAAAAACAAGGGAACCAGACTTCATTTATTATGTCGACATTCATAGGGTTGAACTTATGATTTCATGCAACCATTTATTAGATAAATCTTAGCTTAGCTTTACCATTTGTGTCACATGATTTTATGCACAAGAAACATGCGAATGGTAGGGTATAAACTCACGACCAAAATTCAGAAACAAGACGAGACGAGAGGTGACGATGATACCTTTTTTTTAGAGTGAACAAAGAAGGAGGACGATGGACAAAACAAAGCAAATCAAGGCACCCTATTGAGTCCTATATCACCCCGACCGGAATCAGAAATAGCCCACGATCAAAACCAATCGTTACTCGTAACCAACACGTGTTTTTAGCAGCCTTACAACCACCTTCGAAACCTTCTTTGGACTGATCTAGTCGACAGAAAAAATAGAATGGAGATGGGAGATTTTCTTTATGCCGTAACTTTTCTTGGAGGAATTTAGGGTTTAGTATCTTTTATTTTGAAAGGGGATATGTAGGCATTTAAGAGATGGGGTTGAGACTTTTTAGGAAAGGATTGAGGACCTAGGCGTTATATTAGAGCCGATCACGGGGGAGGTTAAAGACCAATTCACAATTCTTGATTTACTTGCCAAATTACCTTGATCATTTATTTAAATCATTTGATAACTAGTCCATGTGACTTTTAGATGTATTATATGTTTATATGTAAGTTTATTATAAGTTTTATATTTTTAAAGCCTTGTGTACATTTACTTATTATATCAAGTGTTCAACGATTTTAACAAGCTTGTTATATCTCGCGAATAATTAGCTGAGGGTATTATAGTCTTTTAACGTATTTAGGATTTTATGGTTTTACAACTCTTCCCCTCTAAAAGAAAATTTTCGTCCTCGAAAATTGAAGTCGCAGAGGTACACAGAGACGTAGAAGTTTAAGGCAGACGTAGCAATCCATAGTATCATACAGATCATAACAGTATCAGTTTCAAAGCGTACAAATCTTACACGTAACAGATGTCGGTGAGAGACTCACAAAGAGGTACAAAATTCTAATCGAACATGAAGAGTGACAAATAACAGATATAAGTCATATTCCATTCACGTACCAACCCCAGGCATTTCCCAAAACGTCGTATGATTTCAACAAGTACAAATTATATGATCTCGGTATTATCACGTTGATCAGGCGTCATAATACTTGCATCACATAACAAGTCCTTATTGTCATCATGCTTTGTCCCGGGTCATGACAAACCACATAATCAATATCAAAACATATCACATACAGATATCAAATAACATACCAAAGCAGACCAGATTCACATGCATACAGCACAAACTACATCAAACAACTTACCATATCACAATGAAAGAATGCCACCAACTTGCACAAAACGGTTCCTCATGACTCATCACTGACGATCCAAAAGAAAAGTTGAGATATTACCAAAATGCTAAACGATAAAACTTCACAATTCAAACCGAATTCTGAACAAATCAAAGAAAAGCAATACCGATCAAAATTACTTAGCAAGATATCAAACTGCCTCAAAACGCATGAAAAACGAATCGGAGTAACACAAGTCGCGCCCAAATCATATGAAGTAGATGAACCTTCTCAGCCACCGGTTGAATCTCGTCTACGTCTTTTGCGTCTTTGGTTGATTCGTCCAGCTTCCTCCAGCAACATCCTTATGTCTCCAGCAGCACGGCAGTCGGGTGCGGCTTCTGCTTCACGAACCTCTCCAGCTCAGGGACTGTTGCAGCAACGCAGGGTCGGCACCATCATCTTCGACTCCACGAGTAGTCTCCACCTAACAATCGACAGACGGATGTGCGAAGACAAAATAACAAAATTCGATGCGAAAAGAAGAAGGCCAAATCAGTGAAGACAAACGAATATCAAAGTCAAATCCGAACGATAATCAAAAGAATCGGAGAAGATCAGAACAGACGGAAGCCTAGTGTCTACCCAGTCCTCACAGGTCAATCCTAAGGTCAACAAGACGAAACCTTGGCTCTGATACCATAATTGTAATACCCCAACCCGACAAGGGTAGAAGTGTCACATTCTGGTGTCATATCAGAACATACAATTAAAATCTTTGCAAACGAAAACCTTAAAATGAAGTATCAAATCATATGAACAGTTGACTGACAAGGAAATACAATATCCAAAATGAAAAGAAAAGCTCAAAACAAAAGCTCTTCAAAATAAGTCCCAAAGTAATAAGGTGCTAGGGTTGGTCCACTCAGATACTCTAACTCTCAGCCCATCGAAGCCCATCTTCCAACCTAAAACCTGCCGTAGGAAAAGAAATGCGGCTGAGCTTAAAAAGCTCAGTGAACAGATATAACAAAATGAAAGCTAAAGAAAATCTGAAATGCAAAATGAAACAAAGAAAACGGACAACAAAGTCGCAGCGAAATGAGAACAATGAGTCAATGAAGATCCTGCAGAACACAATTATATAGATATCCAAAGCACAGATAACAAGGAGAACGAAGCAAAGCAAAGCATCGATGACATATAAACAAGCACATACAAACCAGACATACAAGAACAGAAACATAAGCAAACATAGCAGGCGTCGCATCCACACAACATATATGTCATACAATCAATTCAAGAAATCAGAAGACATACAAGCCAAACAGATATCTACAGGAAAGCGGAAGCAATTAATTAATAAGTGAGCATGGCAATTCACACAGGTCAAAACCCTTAGTTGAAAACATAACCAGTATCATAACAGCGGAAGTACTAACAACATTCAACATATGGCAGTCACACGTAATAAGTAGGAATACCGTATAAATGATATAATTAAATGAATTAAAGACATAGCGGGGTAATTAAAAAAGTTAACAAGCCATACGTCATAAGTTGAACCATTTACCCAATCAAACCTTAGCATAAACAGAAATGCAAACATGGCAGGTCAACAACAAGCAGATAAGGATACCACGGATAGTCATAGTCCACGAGATTAATCGAACGAGGTACAAAAGATAAACATATCAACAATCGATTGCACACAAGCATGGTTACCAGACAAATCAAAAGGATCACATAAAAGTAAGATAGCATATCATCAGATGACAACAGGTAAATCATATAACCGCGTATTAATCATATCATAACAGGGTAATCAGTAGTCATATAAAACATGAATAGCATAATCAAATTCAATAAACATATAATAACACGGTACGTGAATGGAACGATAGTCTGAAATAACGGAATGAGAGTGTGACAGATCAAAGAAATGGAATATATATATCTTGGTAGTAGAGTGAGTCATATAAGGGTACTGAGTAATGAACAATTAACGTAGCATATGGTGCGTTGGGGAATACAAAAGGTACAATATAGGTATATCAAAGGTGTAAGGGTTGTCAGAAATCTACCACGATCCCGGAACATATCATATCATAAGTAACCATTGTATTCGGAGGGGTGACCTCGGAATACCATACATAATAGGAGGGGAGACCTCAGTAACAAATGGAGTAGCTAGCTCCCGGAATGTGAAGACGCGTATTGCACATGACATCATTCACCATATAAATCATATCATATCAAATCATATCCTCTCATATCATATCATATCTAGGATGCATCCATACGCCCCCCGGAACATAGTGGCCAAATCATATATATATAGTGAGCTCATAATCATATCATAATGGGGACGATGTGCAACATCACTCGTGCACACTGGAGTCATGCCATTGGTGCATTAATGACACGGTCATGTTACCTTCATGACTAGGAACACATATTTGGCTCGGGTATCAAACTGAAGGGTCAAAGCATAATCATATCATAAGGGTTCATATTAAAGGTTCAGAAGTCAAAGGTTCATATCAGAGTTCCATAACATAAGTTCATAATCAGAGGTTCATAATCAGATGGTTCATAATCATAAGGTTCATAATCAGAAGTTCATAATCATAACAAACGAATATCATAGCAAACAGAATCATATCAAAGGATTATGTCGGAATCATATCAAAAGGATCATAGCATAAGGAAATCATAGCAAAGGAATATCATTAGTGAAGTAAAGTCAAGGATCGAAAAGTCATGAGAAATCCCTACTGAAAAGGGATAGAATATCTGTACCTCGATCGAAGCAAGCAAAATAGAAACGTAAGTCACACGATGAATCAATCCCGCCGTCCGGAACCTATATGAATTAGGTAACGCTTATTAAGATCAGATTACTCATTTTAGACGGCTTTCCATTTTTAGCAGGTTTCCACTTTTAGCAGGTTTCCATTTTTAGGTAACTTTCTATTTTAGGTAGGTTTCCATAATTAGCAGGTTTTCGTATTTAGCAAGTTTAGCCATTTAGGATGCATTTTAAAGACATATTAGATTAAGTGAGTATTATTATGCTTTAAGGATCATTTATGCCAAATTACACAAGTTTAGGGTCTAAAGTGTAAATATTATAAAGCGTAGGGTCTCAATTTGTAAATACATTATATTTGCCCATTTTACTCATTTAACCCTTGTGGTTATTCTATTTCGACATGCATATATGGGTTTATTTAAGACTTCATGAAGCTTACACATATTAGCTTAGCTTTAGCTTCTTTTAACAAGATAAGTAGCATGTTATATGCATGTCAAAGGCATGCGCATAGGTTTTTATATACGACCAGATTTCACGTGTTGTCGACATATTTATAGGTGTTGATTCATGATTTATGTAGCAAAATAATGGGTTACTCTTAGCTTGTAATTAACATTTAAAACATACATGTTTAAGTAAAGGAAATCATGCGCAAACATATTTATAGGTGGGGGGTAACCCACGACCAGAATACAAACATAACAGAATTTATGTAGCGTATTAGATGCCATATAAAAAGGTTTACCACCTTCGAAACCTTCTTTGGACTGATCTAGTCGACAGAAAAAATAGAATGGAGATGGGAGATTTTCTTTATGCCGTAACTTTTCTTGGAGGAATTTAGGGTTTAGTATCTTTTATTTTGAAAGGGGATATGTAGGCATTTAAGAGATGGGGTTGAGACTTTTTAGGAAAGGATTGAGGACCTAGGCATTATATTAGAGCCGATCACGGGGGAGGTTAAATACCAATTCACAATTCTTGATTTACTTGCCAAATTACCTTGATCATTTATTTAAATCATTTGATAACTAGTCCATGTGACTTTTAGATGTATTATATGTTTATATGTAAGTTTATTATAAGTTTTACATTTTTAAAGCCTTGTGTACATTTACTTATTATATCAAGTGTTCAACGATTTTAACAAGCTTGTTATATCTCGCGAATAATTAGCTGAGGGTATTATAGTCTTTTAACGTATTTATGATTTTTGGGTTTTACAAAAGGTGCTTAGCCGATCATATTGAGAGAAGCAATCAATTCAATATTTGACATAATGAAATACATGAATTGAAAGTAAAAAGAAAAGACAATCGCTAATGCTTATCGTTAGGGAGTGATTTCTCCTTTGGAGATGGCTGCGTATGCTCTTCAAGATCTGACTTTGGTCCCCTACTCACGTTCTTTGCTTTTTGGTATGGAGTGAATGATGTGAAATGCAGAATTTAGGGCTGGTATTTATAGGCGAGATCTAGTTACGGCGTAACTTAAGTTGAGAGTTACGCCGTAACCTATATAAATCCATAATAATGCTCTCGTTATAGCTAGTTACGGCATAACACATGGGATGAGTTACGCCGTATCTTCAATACACGTTACAATGTCATGATTATGCCGTAATCATTGGAAGGAGTTACGGCGTAGCTTGTAGAGGCGTGAAACTTCTTTTGACCTAATGGGTTGCGGCGTAATTCTTAGTGGGAGTTACGCCGTAATCTTCTGCTGAGCTGGCCCTCTGAGTCACACATTAGCTACGACGTAATGTGAGAGTGGAGTTAGGCCGTAGCTTCATCACAGTGGGCATACTATCATTATTCTCTTCTAAAATCTCCAAATCCGCGTCTCTTTAGCTTCAATGCTCGTAATTTACCTGAAAGTGAAATATAGAGGAAAACAAGCGTAAATCCATATAAATGATATAAAATACGAGCATTATCGGGGGAAATTGACACTTAATATTCAGGACTATTTGATGTTATCAAGTATCCCCCACTTAAACTCTATTTGCCCTCAAGTAGACCTTATTAGATAAATTTCTAAAAAGATATCTCCCATTACCTGGAAAATATAAGTTTAAAAATCCCTTATGCTAGAATAAAACAAAGCCGAACACCTCACGAAATAGGAACAAAACACTCAAAATCTCTCAACTAATCTAAGTGTCAATTTTGGGGTGATTACTCAAAGCACAGTCATAGCATGTATTCTATCATAAGCTTGGCGGTTACATAAATTTCCACCACTAGAGTTAAGGACTAAACAATTCTCGAAGGCAATATGGGTAGACACGACAAAGGTTAAGGGTGAATCGTCATTACTAACATGTCACGGCGAAGTGGACAAAATCAATGATACATGACCAAATACATGGCCAAGACACCAAAGATTGCTCGCTTTATCACCTAGACACGCTTCACGACAAAAGGGTAGGATAAGACATGGGATATAATTGGTATAAAGTAACAATAACAAACAAATAGTCTAAACCTATAACCAAGTCATCACTGCTTACCGTTCATCCAAAGTTCAAGTTTCAAGGCTAAAAAACCGGATCATGATATATCAAGTAGATGTGCCATTAGAGGATGTCATGATCGGCACATTACCTGTTCTTCAACAGTTGGCGCGATGATTACCAACTTTATTCTTCAAATGTGACCGAGGTGGCCTCCTCGATACTAAGTCTTTGATGAGCTCTAAACATAGTGCTTATAACTTTGCACTTTACAATAAACAAATAACTACAACTATATATATATAGAATCTAGATCAAATAAGATCAAACTTAAAGTTGTTAAAATGAGATCCAACTAAAATTTGACAAGTGACACTCTCCTTACAACAAAAATAATTTTTTTATTAACTACAACTAAAATTGTTAAAGTTTCGATAGATTTCTTTTTAAAATTTACGAAACCTAGGTGATACACTTTGATTAGAAGTGTAATGTGTATCAAGTTTTTGTATGTGTATCGGGTTTTGGAATATTTATTGGTGTAATGTGTATCAGGTGTATCACTAATCCAAATTCATGTATCATTTGCTTATTAGTTGCTAAAATGTTAATTGTATTAAAATATTATTTTTTTGTGTATTATTGCTAAAATTGTTATTTATAAATGTTTTAGTGGTTTTTTAGACTAGATCTTATTTTTACAAGTTTAAATTTGATCTCACGTTAACTCTCCCCTATATATATATATATATATATATATATATATATATATATATATATATTATACATAACAAGAGGCATGACACGTAGATTATTCCACAAATGCCACCTCAATGCCATGTAATTCTTTTTAAAGCCATGTAATCATTAGTTGTCCACCTAAGCATTTTTTTTTAATTTAATTAGCTATTATTTAATTTTCGGATTTTTTTTTATTAATTTTCGAAATTTGTTTATAAAAAATGAGCCTTGCAAGGATTGAACCTTGGTTATTTGGTTGAATAACATGTGTGTTTACCACTAAGGCAACATGACTTTTTGGAATATATGTTGCAAGTCCAAATTTATAAATGTATGCAACCAATTATGTAGAAGAATCCATACAACTTATGTAACCCTAAACAAAACATATACGTAAAAACTTATATACGGTTCATTATATTTTTTTCTCAAAAACCCTAATATCCTTTTTCCCTCACAATCTCATCTAATGATCGTTTTTGTGTTTTCTTCATCACAGGTTTGTAAGAAAACATTGACGTTCGCGGACAATCTCTTTGAAGGCTCAAAATCACTAAGGTATGCGTTTGAAATTGTTAGTTGTTACTTAAATAGTAATTCAGCTGATGTGAATCACCTTGCTAACGATAGTGAACAGCTGTAAATCAGTTGGCAATAGATTTTTAATTCACAATTATTAAAAGAGATATATGCTGTCTAAACTCCTATGATTTGTAACGTTATGATATTATCGTATGATATGCCAATGTAGTCAATAGGATAATACTATCAATTGCAGCTCTTTCTGGAATATACGTATTCATCAAGCTCGATTGTGTGGTCATCCTTCCACTTATTGCAGCTCTTTCGGGAATATATACGTATTCACTGTTTTTCCTTAAACTATTTTAGATTTAAATGTTATGGCTTAAAGGTTACAAAGATTACCAAGTTCGATGCTTTCTTACCATGGAGATACATTTTTTTCATATATACTGTATTATATTGTTGAGGAATGATAGGATATAAGTTTATTGTAGTTATTAGTTAAATGGTTATAGAGCAATTATATATATATATATATATATATATATATATATATATATATATATATATATATATATATATATATATATATGTTGTATGAAGGGTTCTGTTCTATGTATCCTTAACTGTTGTCTGTCATCAGGTATGAAGAATTGAAACACTTAGTTTGCTGGAAAGCTATTAGGATTGTTGCTGATGGTATTGGATGTCTAAACATAAAACTTGGACGCTGGTAAGAGGCTTCTCATTCATTCGGTCACTACTCATTTTAATCATTAATATTGATATGCGTTTTTAGTGGGTGTGTTTGCATGTGCCTTTGAAATGGGTGTTGTTCCCTATTCACTATAGTATAAAAACAGTTTAAGTAAAGTAAACAAAACTAATAGTGAATCAATGACTGAAAAGATATAAATAAAACACAAGAGTAATTTTCAACGTCATATTCTTATTATAAATGAATCAGAAGAATATGTTACCCTAGTGCTTGCGGAACAGTACTAGGGATTGAAATGACAAAGTGTTTGCAACTCCTCTCTAAGCTCAGGCTAAGTCTGAGCACAACTACAAGTACCCACTGAGTTATCTCAGGGATTAAGTTGTATTTGGAGGAGTGAAAGATGGCTTGCGTGTATGTGTGTTTTTACAATTCACAAGCTTAACCTTTCACTCCATCTCTTATGCTATTTATACAGGTATGAGTTTTAACTCTTCCTAAGTGACAAACTGACAATTTTGCAGAAGACAAAATACTGATGTATTTTGTCTCTGTTTACAAAGACTATATTAGGTAAAGGGACCAAGTCACTTTCTTCATGTCAGTACTGATGCTGAGCCTTTTAGGGAAGGTTGACTTCTTGAAGATAAGTACTCCGTCTTTATCGCTTCAAGCATAACCGTTTTGTCCCGCCCATTCTTCAGTCTTCATAGTCTTCAGTCTTCAGTTTCGGTTTGTCTTCAGTGTTTGTAGTTGGAGAGAAGTTTGAGGGATTCAGTAAGTTATTGTCATCACTTACTGAGTCCACCATCTTCTTCTTGACTCAGTCTTCACCCTTTAAGTTCCGCCTTACTGAGTGGAGAGACTTCTTCTATGTCTCTTACTGAGCATCCTGAAGATGGCTCACTGAGAGACTATGCACTCAGTGACCTGTTAGTGTTTAACGGTCTAAGCACTTAGGTTATTTTCTATTCAAATCCTAGATTAAGGGGTTTGGGTATTTACTGAACCCAACAGTCTCCCCCTATTTGGATATACAAATAGCCTAAGTGTTTGATCAGTGTAAGTGAGCAAATGGCTTTTTCTTATACTGAATGTACTAATGAATACAATAAGGAACACTGAATATTTTAACAAAACATACATCGTTTATTGATCAAATTACAAGGTTCCTATCACTAGTACAAAAGATAATGATGTCAGTCCAGATGGATTCCCAGTGCTTCAAGCTTTACTTTCTTGGTGATGAGTGTTTCTCTGTCAGGGTGCTCTCTTATCTTAGCGTTTAGGTCTGCACAGAACCTGACGTTTGCAAGAGTCTGAATTTGAGAGGTCGCTGGTATATATCTTAGCATTGCAGCCACACCTGCCTGATCAATGTCACTCCATCTTTGAAATGCTGGGTTTCGATAGACATCAATGTGGAATAGCCCTCTTTCAGGCTTTTCAATTACCAGACAGTTCACGAATTTCACACCTTCAAGCAGCTCCCTGTTGCATTCTAGTCCAAGCACTTTAATCTCAGGCTGGAACTCAACTCTTTTCCTTTTGCCAGTGGATGATTGTGGTTGAGATCCTTGAGGTGTAGTTAAGGCAGGCTGAATCCCCAGTTGTGTTGGTGCATCCCTTAGTCTTTCATATCTTTTACTGAGCATCTTCATCAGCTCCTTAACCACCACATTTTGCTTCTTTTCAATTATTGGACCGAGTTCATCGAGTTCAGTGATCCCAAAGTCAATGAATTTTAGGGGATCATGAACCTCGAAATGTCTTTTATCATCCCCCCTGTAGACGTTCATTGCCAGTGGTTTAGACCTGGGAATGATTTTGACATCAGTGATCTTCTCAGGCAGTCTTCTGCTTGTCATTGTCCAATTGTAATGGTCAATTCTTGATTTCCTGATGGCTGCAGTTCTTTTGTTCTTTTCTTCCAACTGCTTTTTCATTTCAGCCATTTTTGCTGCCTGAGCGTCCTTGAACTTCTGTCCTTCCTGTCCCTTTTCAAGCTTCTTAGCATCTATTCCAATTTTTTCAGCTTCCTCAGCAACTACTTGTACCAGTGCTTCTCTGCTCTTTCTTTCCTCTTCAGCAAGTTTCTTTTTCCTTTCCTCCTTAGCAAGGTATGAACTTAGCTGTTGTGGTGTGAGCAGGTACTCAGTGTTGCCGATCTTAAAGGGAATCTTCTCAGGCTCAGGTGGTGTCGTCATTATGCCTTTTCCTTTGTCCTGGCCTGAAGAAGAAGATGCTACCAGGGGCGGTGTTGTTGTTATTGGTGTGATCACTGTCATTGTTGTTGTTGTTGATGTTGATGGTGGGATTGATGAGATAGGTACAGCTGGGACTGGTGGTGATGATGATATTGGAGCTTCAGATACTGGTGGTGTTGGCTCCCCCTCAGTGTGAAGAGGAGTTTCTTCAGTAGTATTTTCCCCCTCAACTGTTGCCGGAGCGTCAGTGAGGGCAAGAGTTGGTGTGGGTGCTGAGGGGGACGGAGTTGCTTGACCCTTGAAAGCCTGATAAATTTCAGTGATCATTGCCTTGATATATGAAGTATCGGTTTGAATACCAGTGACTTTTGTTTCCAAATTTGCCTGAGATACTTCCAAAGCAGTCATTCTGGGCCCGAGATTCCAGGCCAAGGAAGAAGATGCTTGAGCCAAAGTAGCCACCTGAGTATCCACATAGCCCAATGTAGCATGAATAGACTGGACTGAAGATTGAAGACCCTGAACATTTGCAGATTTAAGCATGTCGATCAGTTCAGTGAGGCTGGAGGATTGTTTCAAGTAGGCCTCAGTAGCCTTCAGCACTTTAGAGTTGAGCGCTGGGTCTTCTTTGACAAATTCCATGATTTCATCTATCTTAGTGCCTACACCCTGAAGGTGCCTGAGAAAGTTATCCAAGTTGTCATCCAGTCTGTGAAGAGTGTCATACATCAGATCCCTGTGCTCATGAACGTTTTCATCAAAGGCTTGTACCTCAGCTTTCAGATCTGCATAACTGGCAACAGCCTCAGTGTGTTGTTCCCACAATGTTTCAGTGACCCCGGAGTATAGCTTCCTTGAAGCTTTGGTGATCCACTGAACAAGCTGCCTCTCAGTGAGTGGAAGAATATTATCAAATCTTTTGAATTCATCAGTGGAGGAAAAGGAGTCAGAGTCATTATTGTCAGGCTAGAATGGTGATTCAGTATGCTCCTGTGGATCAGGCTTGGGTTCTTGTTCAGATTGAACCTCAGCGTCCACTTCTTCCCCTGCTGATAAAATAACATCTTCATTTTCAGCAGGTTCATCATCAGAGAAAAGTATCCCAGTAACATCAGCAACAGTCAACAAGGGGTTGGTGATGGGTTCCATATCAGCGGGTGGTATATTTCCCTCTGAGTCTTTGTCCCCCGTTGACCCCTCAGACACTGGTGGGAGTTTCCCAGTGCCTTCTCTGGAGTCAGGATTGGTTTTGGGTTTCGTATCGGCGGGTTGTTCCTTTCCCTCCGAGTCTTTGTCCCCCTGAGACCCCTGAGACACTGATGGGTTTTTCCCAATGCCTTTAGCAGAGTCAATAAAGGTGATATCCCTATCAGCGGGTTGTTTGGTTCCCTCTGAGTCTTTGGGATCATTCAGTGTGCCCTCAGACAAAGGCTTTGATTTGCTAATGTCATAACTGGGCATTGTGGAAGGCGTTCCCCTACCAGCGGGTTGTTTGTTTCCCTCTGGATCTTGAGGAGTAGTAGTTGGGACCAAGGGCACTGATTGTGATTTATCAGTGTCCTTCGTTGTCACCAGGGTGGATGTTGCTTGGTCACCAGTGGGTGGCAGATCAGTTTGGGGCTTCTTTTGCCTTTTGGGCTGTGCTCCTGAAGCCTTAGGGCCCTGAGACTTGGGTTTGGTTTTAGTCCCAGTCTGAGACTTCCCCTTTCTCTTTTTAGGAGCAGGGTTAGGAGACACTGATTCCCTCTGGTTGTTTACAGCAACCATGTGGGCCGTCAAAACAGTATCAGTGACTAGGGATGGGTCTTTTTGAAAATTAGATTGGCTCAGGGTACTAGGTAAAGTAGTATATTTGTACTCCTGAGGATAATTACAACCCAGTAACATTTGCAAAGTACATGAGACAAACCTAGGGTACAAAACATATTTCGCCCTAGTTTTGCTCAGTAGCTTTGTTACGAGATCACTGTAAATGATCTCTCCCATGTCGACATTGACCCCATTCATTAGGCAGTATGCCATCATCAACTGAATAGAATTAACTTGTTCAGTGGATGAGTGGTTCCCGCCGAGGACCTGAATCACAAAAGTGAATAGGATCCTCCAAGCCACGGGAAATGAACTTTTGGTGACTGGGGTCTTGTCCAAAAATTTTGGATCCAAAACTATTTGTTTTAACCCATCCTTCACTGTGGAGGGTTCAGGATGGGCGACATAAACACCTTTATTGTAGTCTAACCCTGTTGAGGTGCAAAAAGTTTTGTAATCCAAGGTGACTGACCTTTCCCCATTAAAAAGACTAAACTTAATGAGATACTCCCTGAGAGGTCTTAGGTCTGTCTCATTAGTTGAGGGTGACGGGTCATAGGCCGTGTGTTGATCCCAGTTGAGCAAACAAAGACTTATTAAGTATCACGCGGAATTTAATACTTAATCTTAAAAAGAAGAACAATGAACATTCAACACCTCAATATTATTATTAATACGAATACTCTAACCAGTATTAGGGTTTTACAACCTTGAAGTGTGTCGAACTTAGATATAAAACATACGTATATCTAATCTACCCTAGGACCTCCTTTTATAGGCTAAGGAGTCCTTTACATAATACAATACGTAACCTACAAGATAAATATCTTTTCCATATTTATCTAATACAAAATATTAAACCGACTATACAAGACTAGCAGTGGTTACAATACAATATCCGTGGTTACATAATACTACTAGCCGCGGTTTGTCTTCAACAGTGGATTCATTCTTCTGTCCGTGGTTTCACCAACTATGTCCGTGGTTCCAACACTTAGAATAATTCTTGATCCAAGGAACCTAAAACCCAACAATCCTCCCCTAAACTTGATACATTCAAATAGAATTCTCAAGTTTCCTTTAAGCTCAAAACACCTGAATTGGAGGATGTAGCCAAACACTTACTAGATTTAAGAATTTTCTCATACTTCAGCAACAAATTTTAAGCTTGACCATCATAGGGCATCAACATCTTCAAACCACCAGGCTTCACCATCTGAGCAATAACTCCTGGATAATTATTCAATTTAGGATAATCACCTTCTACAAGCATATGAATAACTTCTCCAGACACAGTTAACACATGTACTCCACAAGTTTGATATAAAAACCATCTTGTAACTTGACCATTGTAGAGTCCCTTCCATTCAGATTCATCATGAGTTGGTTCAAACAAAATCTTCAAGTGATGATAAACCAGTCTCTCATTATAATCATCTGGATGTACAACACCAAACTTATTCTTGTAAAGCATCCAAAGACTCATTAAATCATCTCTATCCAAATATTGAAGCATCTGTAAAAATTTATTAAACTCGGAAACTTCATTATTGAGTCTTTGAATTTTCCAACATCCTACACTTCCATTAAGCTCAAACACATAAGAGATAATTTTATTACCATCTTCAATCACTTTTAGCCTTTTAGAACCAGATATCTCCTGAATCTAGATTTTCTCTTATGTCTACTTTGAATCCACTCTTCTTCTTTTTCAGAATTCATTGGACAAAAATTATCATTATTAATCCTCATATACATCAGATAAAGCTCATGAATTCTTTCAAATGAAAATTTACTAAGATTGTCAGGAATATGTATGCCTGAATTCTTAATAATCTTCATCAGTACATTCCTCATCTCACGAATTGTAGGAGGTTTCTTCCTTTTAACTTGCTTCTTTTCCATACTGATCCTCCTTGCCCATTCACCCAAGATTCTAGCTCTTTCCTCATCATCTAACAATGCCCATTCTTGAGTAGTATACTCATCCTGTATTTGATTAGAAGCTTGCAGATAGTTTTGTGATTCATACCATCTAGTTAACCATTTTTGACTAGCCTCCTCCTCTTCTTGCTTTTCTTTCTCTGCAGCTGCTTCCTATTTAGCATGTATTCTTCTTGTATACTCTTCATCATAAGCAATCTGTTCTTCAACACTTTTAAACTTTAAAATAGGTGCTGCAATACCTTTACCCTTTCCAATGTCTGGTTGAGCCACCTTCTTCTTCAAAGGCTCACCAATAACTAAACTTTTACCTTTGGGTTTGTTTGTAGTAGATTTAAGAGATGAAGGTGCAATGATGGGTGTAGGGTTAGTTAAAGTTTTGCTAAGATTTATCAATGTACTTGCAGCTTCTTTCTCAACTTCTTTTGATATGGGTGGTGATACAGAGGTGGTTGTAACAATTGTAGAAGTGGTTATGATAGCAGTGGGTATGATAACCTTATCTGAAACTGCAACAGTTGTTATAAGACAAGCCATGGTTGCAGACACACTATTGGTTGTGTCATGCAACACCTCATCTTCTACCACAGTCTTCAAAGTTTCAAGAATAGCTGCATTCCCATCTTTATCAGATACCACAAACTGTGCAGCTTGATCTCCACTATCCACATCCTCTTCCAGATGCACATCTACAGCCTTCCCTGAATTCATGCCTTCACTCCTCCCCTGTTTGGTTACATTCTCCACATTCAGAGCTGGAGAGGAGTCCACCTTCTTTTTCATCCTCCTCAAATGCCTTAAAACAGCAACCCCAGGTCTTCGCACTTTTTCTAATACAAACATCCTATGCTTCAGCCTTCGAATTTCATTACCCTGAAACACAGCCAACTCCTGAAGACTTGAGATTGTATCATCCATTTTAGTGCACTTAGCCATCAATTCATTAAAACGTTCAAGAATATCCTCCCCACTTCGACCTGTGTTAACTGGTCCGAGAGGTGGTTCATTGGAAAAGTCACCATGTACCAGCTTAGGATCCGTCAATTCAGTGTCAGGTTCCAAACTATCCTCATCACTTCGAGCTGTGTTAACTGCTCTGAGAGGTGAATCCTTGGATAAAGTAAACATAGCACCAGACCTTGCCTGATCATCTATGCACCCTAAGAGATCCAGTTGACCAGGGATTCCTCCACCTTTGTTAAGTTCCAAGGAACTCTCCACATTAGAAGTTGCCAAAGGTTGGGTCTTAATGATGTTTCCACTATCCTGACCAGCATCTAAGCATGAATCATTAGTGGAAGCCCTTCCAATCATGTCACCTCCACTCCGTGTGACAGCCTCATGAACAACACCACGAACACCAGCCTGAGGTAGCTTGGTGCCCTTCTTTCTCCTAGTCCATAAGATTGGTGTAACAGTGGTTTGGGTGTGACTAGAAGTGATTGTGATTCACTAACAGTGGGAACAATGGCACTATAAGTGGGTTGAGGTGTACAAGCAGTGGTTTCAGGTTCTAAGGGTTGGGATTCAAGACCTTCATCAAACTCAGGAATAGCAGGCAAAGTAAGCATATGGGGGAATAAAGGAACATCTCTTGGTTGAAAATTTGGTTTCTGATTCCTCATATGTGCGAAAACATTAGGAAGCATATAATGCACTTCATACTCCCTAGAATGCTCAACAGGTTCTACAATTTGACTTTCCACAATCAGTTGCACAAACCTAGGATATAAGAAATATTTTCCCTTCTTCCTAATATTCTGCACAAAGCCTTCATAAATCATCCTAGACCAATTAAAATTCCTCCCTTCAGACAAACAAATGATAGCAGTAGCAATTTTGGAAGGGAAGTCATCAAATCCAGTGGTCTTATTACTTATACACATCAACAAGGTATGTATAAAAAACTTCCATTGTTGTGAAAACATGCTCTTAAAAAATTTTACCTTGTCTCCTCTGTGTGTATATCCTAAACTCTCTAAACCAACAAAAATCTCAGCATCTGAAAGATTAACAACACCATCAGCATCATCTAACCTCAAAACCCTTCTAATAACCTCCTCATTAACCAAGATATCATTCTCATCCACAACAGTACTAAAAACTTCTACTCCATCGACCTCCTCAAGCTTAGCATTTCCCCAGAATTGATGTATATAGTCTTTAAGAATGGTTGGTGCTACAGTTAAGGCAAAGTGAATACGACTGTGAATAAGGAAATCAATCATTTGATGAAAACCTTCAGATCGATTGTTCTTAAGCAAATTAGCAACTAGGTTATGAGTGTTGGAATATTGATTCGGCATAATGATCGATGATTTGAGGCATGTGGGATTAGTGAATTTAACAGATGAAAGTGGTTTAGGTTTATGTTAAGCGGCAATTGGAAGTGATTTGAAGATCAAGTAAATGACCCATCAGTGATTTGGGGATATAAACGTGTTTTCTCCAAAGTTACCAAACAGCCCCTTAAGTATCCAAAAAATCAGCAACACTAGCAGTGGTTTAACGACCTCTATCAGTGGTTTGAAAACACTAGCAGTGGATACACAATTTCACTCCAATCAGTTGACCAAAAGATATAGCAAGCAAATCTTTGTCAATCTGAGTGATATCTCACAAACATATGAAGGATTACAACAATGAACAATTTTTTTTTTATTTTTTTTTTATTTTATTTTTATATACAAAAGCTCCAAGGTCCAAAGCAAAATCTCCAAACCAAAAGCTCCAAAGTTCACTACTATCCTTCATATCTGCATATCACAAACATAAACCAAGCACTGAAAAGAAGGTTAATGTTAGCAGTGGTTAGAGTAGAACTAAAAGTGGTTCCATATACTTAGCAGTGGTTAGCAGATATGCTAAAGTCTAAGTCAATATGGTCAACTTCAGATATTAATTCTTTTTCCAAGTCAAAAGACTTCATTAACTCCTCACCCACTTATACCTTCCCCTCATTTACTCACTAATACCATTTACTCTGCCTATAAAAGAATCCCAAGGCATAAGTAACACACATCAATTAACCCAAGTTACTTCCAAACCCTAATTTCTCAAAAATCCACAATCAACAACAACCAGCATGTATAATCAACCAGAAGTCATCAATCTAACACCCTCATCATCTTCATCATCATCATCATCAAGTGATGATTCTCACCCATTGTTTCGTTACCCTCATCAAGATGAACCGCAACCTAGAAAGTCCCCCTTTCTCCCTTCATCTGAAGATGATAGTGTGGTGGATCTGAGTGATTCATCTAGGGGTTCAGATGACTCAACTAAGCACCTAGAGCCAATCTTCAATAGATTGATGAGGAAGGAAGCAGAGAGTTCAGCACAACCTTCACCATCCCAACCCCAACCAAGGCCACATGCCAGAAATCCGCCACTCCCAAAGAACACAGAGGTGGTGATTGGTCTTCCTGCTCCAGGATCTGGTTCTTCAAACCATGGAAGGAAGGGAAAGGGCAAGGGTGCAGAGGTGAAGGGAAAAGGAAAAGGGAAGAGGGAATAGTTGCTTTATGGTGGAATGAGTAGATGGAACAACTGAAGATTTCTCATATCACAAAAGCATCCATCCTTGTTTTCATCAATCCATCTTTCCATTTGCATCTGTAGCTTCTTCTTTGTGCAAGATATGTAGAACTACCAGCTTTTGTAATAGATGATAGGAATGTTCTTTTATGTCATTTGAAGTTGATTGTCTGCTGTACATTGTTTCTTGACTTAATGAACAACTTCTTAATGTACTTTTCTTGCATCAATGATTAACTTCCATGTGTCTGCAAAATGGTTAGTGGGAACACAAAGCAACAAACAGTGGTTTGAACATAACTATCAGTGGTTAGAAACAAGAATAGCAATACTAAGATCACATAATAACAGTCCAATACTTATACAAACTTTTACAAAACAAGTTGAGATTTGGAGATTAATCATTCCAATACTAACTACAAGGTACTGAAACCTCCCCACATCAAAAGCTTTAGTGAGAAGATCAGCAACATTGAAATCAGTATGGATTTTTACCATTTGAATCAACCTTTTCTCATTACAATCTCTAATGAAATGATGCCTTATCTCAATATGTTTAGTTCTATAATGTAAAACAGGATTTTTAATGATGCAAATTGTACTGTTATTATCAATTTAAATCTTAGTATGCATAAAGTTGTACCCAAAATCCAGCAATTGATTCTGAATCCAAAGAACTTGACCACAGCAACTAGCAGCAGCCACATATTCAGCTTCAGTCATAGAATTTGCCACAATAGTTTGCTTTTTACACTGCCATGAAATTAGTCTGCTTCCTAAAAACGGACATCCTCCAGTTGTCAATTTCCTATCCAAACTAGCACCAGCATAGTCACTATCTGTATAGGCCACTAAATCAAAAGGTGAGTCCTTAGAATACCAAAGGCCCAATTTAGGATGACCTTTAAGATATCCAAAGATCCTCTTAATAGCATTCATGTGTGATGTATTTGGTGTGACTTGAAATCTTGCACACACACACACAGACCGAGAACATTATATCTGGCCTAGATGCAGTGAGATACATCAAAGATCCAATCATGGACCTGTACAACTTCAAATCAACTTTGGGACTTCCATCATCTGGTAGCAGTGGTTTCTGTGTCTCCATAGGTGTACTAGCACTCTTCACATCCTGAAACCCAAACTTCTTCAAAATATCTGCTACATACTTGTCTTGACTAATGAAGATACCATCAGTCCTTTGTTGAACCTGTAGCCCCAAAAAGAAAGTGAGTTCTCCCATAGAACTCATCTGAAACTTATCATGCATAAGTTTCTCAAAATCCTTGCATAGCTCCTTATTAGTTGAGCCAAAGATGATGTCATCCACATAGACTTAAACCAGTAAAATATCATCCTTGTGCTTCCTAATGAACAAAGTTTTATCTATCAACCCTCTTTTAAATCCATTGTCCATCAAATAAGTAGACAGGCACTCATACCATGCCCTAGGAGCTTGATGCAATCCATACATAACCTTCCTCACCCTGTAAACTTTGTCAGGATGATCAGGATCTTCAAAACCAGGAGGTTGACAAACATAAACCTCCTCATCAATTGTGCCATACAGAAAGGCACTCTTAACATCCATTTGATACACTACAAAATTCTTGAATGAAGCATAAGCTAAAAATAATCGAATAGCTTCAATTCTTGCAACTGGAGCAAATACTTCATCATAATCCAAACCTTTAGTTTGTGTGTATCCGTGAGCAACCAGCCTTGATTTGTTCCTTACCACTATTCCTCTTTCATCCCTCTTATTTCTGAACACCCATTTGGTCCCAATTGCCCTCTTACCATTAGGAAGGTCAACCAATGTCCAAACCTCTTGAAGCTTAAATTGTAGAAGCTCCTCTTGCATTGATTCTACCCATCCTTCTTCAGACAAAGCTTCTTCCACTCTCTTGGGCTCCTTTTGAGAAAGAAAACAAGCAAACAGGCAATTTTCCAGATCTTTATGACTATTTATTTTGTGAAGTGATCTTGCAAAGAAACCTTGCTCAGGAAAGGTTTTAGAGTTCTTAACCTTGCTTCTTGTTTGAACTGGAGTATTCAAATTTCCAAGTATTTGTTCCTTAGGATGAATCTTGTGAATCCTTGTGGTAGTGATTGGACTTTCATGAATGACAGTGTTCAAATTAGTAAAATCAGCATTGAAGAAATCATCCATGTCTTCATCATCAGTAGGAGTATCAATATCTACCAAAGCAGGCATGTTAGGATCATGTGGATACTCCTCTTCACCAAATAATGGCTTTGCAGTTGGTCCAAAGAAAGTACTATCACCAGTACTTGCAGCCGGGGTTTCACATGCACTGGCGGTGGTAGAAGTTGGCTTAGCAGTGCTTTCATTATTCCTAGCCGTGCTTTCATTAGGCTTAGCAGTGCTTTCATCATACCTTTTCATTCTTTCAATTTCTTCTATCGACACTGAGTTATCTTTCAACAACTCATCCTTATCTTGATGATGATCAACGTTGCTTTCAGTATTCAATGCAGCATCATCAGTGGGACCTTGCTTATGAATGATGGGTGAGATAGAACCAGCTTTCCACTTTTCAACCAAATAGAACTCCTTAGGAGAATCCGCTTCCTTAGAAATTGTTTCTGCATCAGAATCCTTTTGTGTTCCTGCATTAACATTAGTGGAAGTTCCTGCAATGATAGGCTCATAATTCATAGATTTGGTTAGCATATCAATTTTAAACAGCCAGTTTGGTCCTTTAGTCTCAACACTAGGAGTCTCTTCACTAAATTGAATATGTAAGTTCTCTTCAACAATCCTAGTCCTCCTATTGTATACTCTAAAGGCTTTACTATTGGAAGAATAGCCTAAAAAGTATCCATCATTAGCTTTTTCTTGAAACTTACATAGGTAGTCTATGGTATTCAAGATAGTAACAGGACACCCAAAAGGTTTTAGGAATGCAATCACAGGCTTCCTTTTATGTAACAGCTCATAGGGGGTCTTGTTATGAGGCTTCACTACCTTACTTCTATTCTGCACATAACATGCAGTGCCTACAGCTTCAGCCCAAAAGGTAGTTGGTAACTTAGATTCTGACAACATTGTCCTAGCAGCCTCAATTAGTGTCCTATTTTTCCTTTCAGCTACACCATTCTATTGTGGTGTTCTAGCAACACTAAACTGTCTTTTTATACCCTTAGCTACACAGAACTGATTCATCACAGCATTCTTAAACTCAGTTCCATTATCACATCTGATTACCTTGACTTTATGATTTACTAGATTTTCTATCTTAGTAATGAAACTCTTAAGGATCTCACTAGTCTCACTCTTAGCAGCTAAAAAGTATACCCAAGAAAATCTGCTATAATCGTCAGTGATAACTAGGCAGTACTGCTTATTGTTCAAACTTTTGACAAAGGTAGGTCCAAATAAGTCCATATGAAGCATAAACAGTGGTTGTGTGATGGTGTTTACAGTTTTGGACTTACAAGAAGCTCTATGTTGTTTTCCTTTCTGACAAGCCACACAAAGTTCCTTACATTCAAAAACCTTAGAAGATAACCCTCTCACTAAGTTGCCCTTTACAAGTTTATTGATTGTTTTGAAGTTAAGGTGACCCAATCTTCTATGCCACAATCTAGACTCATCAACTGATGCCTTAGCAAACAAACAAGTTAAGGACCTATTAGGAAGTACATCTTTAAGATCAAAACAATATATGTTCTCTTTCCTAGGTATCCTTAACTGCACAAATTTCTCATTAGGCATATTAAAATCAGGTGACAATACCACACACTCAGTTTCCCCAAAAAGTACCCAGTTTTTCTTATCACACATTTGAGAAACACTGAATAAATTGTACTTTAGTCCCTGTACCAGATAGACCTTTTCAAAGTCTAATTTCCCTGTTCTGATTGTGCCTCTGCCAAGTATCTTTCCACCCTTTGGATCATTGCCAAATGCCACATATCCTCTATCAAAAGCTTCAAAATCCTCCAGGTTGCTCCCATCCCAAGTCATGTGCCCAGAGCAACCACTATCAAAAATTCCTTTGTCTTTTACCTCATCTTGTAGATTGCCCTGCACATGAATTTAAGCTAATTAGTTCCTTTTGTGGACCCAAGCCAATACTGACTTGGGTCTGCCCTGTGCATCAACATAATCAAATTTCTTTAGGTCCATTGATGCACAGTTGACATTATGTAAAACCTTGGTCTTAGGCTTCCATTGCCAACTATCTGAGGCCTTAACAGCATAAAAATGGTTTCCAATCACTGTATCAATAATCACCTTTGTAGTTTTTAAAACTTCTTTTGTATCAGCGGTGATATTTTGCTTAGCAGTAGTTTGATATTCCTTGGCCGTGTTTACATTTTGCTTAGCAGTGGTTGGAATCCATTTGGGTGCAGCAGTGACTATTAACTTTGTATTCCCATTCCTCATTAACACTACTCTAGGAATCATGTTTCTGTTAGGATGAGGGTTTGTTTTCTTTGAAAAGTTTTGATGATTTACCCTCCTCCAATGATTCCAAACTTGTGATTGGTTTTTATAACAGTTTCTCTGTAAGTGCTTAAAACTACCACATTTATAACAATCCTTCTTGACACATTGAAACTCATCTCCTAATCTGTTAGAAATTAGACCATTAAAGTTTCTCTGATTGCCCCTAGTTATATATCTTTTCATTTATTCCCTAGGTATTTCCTTGTACTCTACAACTTTCTTAGCGATTTGAGCTCCAAATCTAGGCACAAGGTTGGCTTGTTCAGAATCAACTTTCTTAACGTTTTTTATCTTTTCAGGCTTAGTTGATTCAGATCTATCTTCCTCAGAATTTGATTCCCAATCTTCAATTATGGGAGCATCAGATGACTTATCAGAACCTATCTTAGGTGTTTCAGTCTTACTAATCTCTTCTAAAGGTTTATTAAAACTAAATTCACTACTAAATGATAGTTCTTTTGCAGGTGGTGCATGTTTCATCAGATAGGGTGGTGGCATATTGTTGTAACCAAGACCAGTACCCTCCTTGAATAGTTTTTGACCAATTGGCTTATTTACTAGATCAGAAGCATATTGTGTTTTAGCAACCCTAACAACATGTTTTTCTTTTTCTTTCAGGGCTTCTTCTTTTACACTCTCTGCCTTTTCTAGTTTCTCTTTAAGCATCTTAATCTCTTTGTCCTTAAGATCAATTTCACCACCTAGTATATTAATCTTATCTACATACTCAAACTCACATTTAATACAGTAATTTAGCTTCTCTTCCACACTCTCTAGACCAACTCTATAACCTAAGTTATCAAGTGAAAGTCTATCTACTTCTTTTCTCAAACTTGCAATAATAACCTTTTGTGATTCTAAGTTATCTTGACATGATTTAAAAGAACAAGTAGAATTTTTAGAATCATTAGATACCTCAGAATCAGAACCAAAAGATGAAGCATAGGCCATAAGAGCAAAGTTATGCTCTTTAGAAGCTTCACTAGCAAGAAAAGCTGCATTAGGACCTTCTTCAATCTGATCACTCCAGTCATAATCTCCAATACCATCTTGAGCAACCAATGTTGAAGAAGAAGCATGCTCTTCAGTGGTCTTCTAGATGCCTTCAATCCTCTTGGGAGCTCTACATTCTCTAGCAAAGTGACACTTCTTCTTGCAGTTAAAGCACTCCATCTTGCTTTTGTCAAATCCAGCTCTCCTTTGACCATCATACTTAACCTGTCTTCCAGTCCTCCTCAAAAACTTCCTTGCCTGGAGAGTCAACATTGCCATCTGCCATTGAAGATTTATCTCTTCAAGATCATCAGAATCAATTTGATCTAAATCTTGATTCAAAACAGTAACACTGGTAGTTAAATCAGTCAGAAAAGCACAAATTGCACCATCACTGACATTATCACTAACAGTGGTATTGTTTGCAATAGTCGTGGTTATTCCATAGGCAGCAGTGGATACATCTTGTGGACTCTTGTGATTAGTGGAAACAAAAGCAATGTTTTGATTAGATGAAGATGCACCAGCAATGTTGTTTTCAGATTCATAAACCTTCAAATTGTTGTAGAGATTGTCCAGGGTCATCTTATCAAAGTCATCCTTATTTCTCCACACAACTGTATGCACAGACCAGTCAGGTGATAAACTTCTCATGAACTTCAATTGATATCTTCTTGAGCAACTTTGTAGTCCACTAACTTCAGTTGGCTGATAAGTTTTTGAAGTCTGTTATAAGTGCCATCAAGTTTCTCTCCACTGAGAGCAATGAAGTTTTCAAGATGATGCTTGAGCATATTATTCCTTGATTTCTTTGTAGCTTCATTACCAGCAAACCTTGTTTTAATAGCATCCATTAACTCTTTATCAGACCCATATTGTTCAAAGTCCAAAGCATATTCATTAGGTATCCCCATGGAGAGAATACTATGAGCTTTAATCTCCAGATTTCTCTTAGCCTTGTCAATTTCACTAACAATGGCTATATCTCTGCCATCATCACCCTTCCTAGGAAGAGTATCACCCTTTTCAACAACATTCCAGATAGCATAATCAATCATACAAATGTATTGCCTCATTCGCATTCTCCAAATTTGGTACTCACCATGCTTGAGCATGGGCACCATTGATGCAGTAACCATGTGAGTTTCGTCAGACATCTTAACTTACTTGAATAGAACTTAACAAAAATTCTTCTTGGTTTCAGTTTCTAGATCACAAGCTCTGATACCACTTGTTGATCCCAGTTGATCAAACGATCCTTTATAGAAACTGACTTAAACAAAGACTTATTAAGTATCACGCGGAATTTAATACTTAATCTTAAGAAGAAGAACAATGAACATTCAACACCTCAATATTATTATTAATACGAATACTCTAACCAGTATTAGGGTTTTACAACCTTGAAGTGTATCGACCTTAGATATAAAACATACATATATCTAATCTACCCTAGGACCACCTTTTATAGGCTAAGGAGTCCTTTACATAATACAATACGTAACCTACAAGATAAATATCTTTTCCATATTTATCTAATAAAAAATATTAAACCGACTATACAAGACTAGCAGTGGTTACAATACAATATCCGTGGTTACACAATACTACTAGTTGCGGTTTGTCTTCAACAGTGGATTCATTCTTCTGTCTGTGGTTTCACCAACTCTGTCCGTGGTTCCAACACTTAGAATAATTCTTGATCCAAGGAACCTAAAACCCAACACCGTGGCGGTTGCCCAAAACTCCCTGAGGAGGTTTTGGTACAGAATAAAGGGACACTGAACAAAGGCCGTTTTCAGTGGGCAGTTAAACAAAAATTTTATAATGTCCTTATAGGCTGAGACAGTTTGAGGATATTCAAAATTGCCTATGACATTATTTGTTTTAAATTCAACGTTACTGAGATCCCCTACCCACTGTGTTGCAAATTGAAGAGATTGTGTTCTTGCCATTTCCATTAAAAGGTTTTTAGGGTTTTCAAAAAAAACTTTCTTGACAATAACTATCAAAGGTTTTTGAATCTCTTAAGTTGTGATGAAAAACTTTTGTAAAGGTTTACAGAGAAGATTTTCAGAAAAAGGATTTGAAGAACACAAAGATTTCTGGGTTTGAAAAGAGATTTTGACAGAGTTTTGTTAGCAGAAATCTTTTGTGTGTGTTACAAGGATTTTGTGAGGGTATTTATAGTGTTTTTAGAGGGGTAGTTTGTGCATATTTGTGGATTTGTAAAGTCGGTTTTTGAAAACGTTTGAATTTCCACATTTAATGCCACCCTCCACTACCCGCAGTAAAATCTCGTTTTTTCATGGGAACAGTTGCAGTGCACAGTAAAAGTGCAATTTGCAGTAATAAAATATCCTTAGGATATTTCATGTGATGAGAGGCCCTTGACATGGATGACAGTAAGACAAAGAGACATATATTCCTTTATTAAATTGGTGTGTTTACCAACCTAGGACATTTAAGTAATTAATACTTGGTGCATTTAGTTACTCATTCAATGCTCAATATCTATAGTCAGGGTCCCTGAATGAGTCTTACTCATTCAGTGAGAGGTTGTCTTGTGGGTATTGTTCAGGGAGGAGGAACCATTTCAGAGAACTTACTGAGATTGGTTTTCAGATGCCTGACTTTCAATGTCAAGCATTCCCAATTCAGCTTTCAGTCTCCGGAAGGTATGTTCATCCAAGGGTTTGGTGAAGATATCAGCTAGTTGATATTCAGTAGGGATGAAATGGAGTTCTATGTCTCCTTTCATTATGTGGTCCCTGATGAAGTGATATCTGATATCAATGTGTTTGGTTCTTTGATGAAGGACGGGGTTGTTGGAGATTGCAATTGCACTGGTGTTGTCACAGAAGATGGGTACCATTTTGTAGTGGATGTCATAGTCACTGAGTTGACTTTTCATCCATAAAACATTGGCACAACATCCTGCAGCAGCCACATACTCAGCTTCCGCTGAAGACATAGCCACTGATTGTTGCTTTTTAGCACTCCAACAAACCAATTTTCTTCCAAGAAATTGACAGGAACCTGAGGTACTTTTTCTGTCCATGTTGCAGCCAGCATAATCAGAATCAGAGTAACCTTTGATATCAAACCCTAAGCACTTTGGATAATAGAGACCAAGGCTTAGGGTTCCCTTCAGGTACCTGATTATTCTTTTGGCTACAGTGAGGTGGGATTCTTTGGGATTGGACTGATATCTTGCTATTAGACAGACTGAGAATTATATGTCTGGCCTGGAAGCAGTTAGATACATCAGTGAGCCAACAATCCCTCTGAAATGGGTTTGATTGACTGATTTGCCAGTGAGATCAGGTCCAAGGTTGTTAGGAGGGACCATTGGTGTTTTCACTGAAGCACAGTCAGATATCTCATATTTCTTCAAGAGATTCCTTGTGTATTTCTCTTGACTGATGGAGATTCCTTTATCAGTTTGCCTGATTTGTAGTCCAAGGAAGTATGTGAGTTCACCCATCATACTCATTTCAAACTTCTTTGTCATCAGTTTTTCAAACTGTTTACAAAGTGTGTAGTTTGTTGAGCCAAAGATGATGTCATCAACATATACTTGGACTAGTATCATATCTTGTTTTGTCCTATAGATAAACAATGTGTTGTCTATCTTTCCTCTGACAAACTTGTTTTGAATCAGGAAGGCTGAGAGAGTTTCATACCATGATCTGGGAGCTTGTTTCAGTCCATAAAGGGCTTAATCAAGCTTGCAGACATAGTCAGAGAATTCACTACTCACAAAGCCAAGAGGTTGCTGAACATACACATCTTTCTTGAGTTCACCATTCAGGAATGCACATTTTACATCCATCTGGTAAACTTTGAAGTTTATGTAGGTAGCAAATGCAAGGAAGATCCTGATGGCTTCCATTCTTGCAACAGGAGCAAATGTCTCATCATAGTCAATGCCTTCTTGTTGACTGTAACCTTTGGCTACAAGTCTGGCTTTGTTTTTAATGACAGTGCCGTTTTCATCAGTTTTGTTTCTGAAAACCCACTTCATTCCTATGACTATGACATCCTGAGGACATTTGATCAAGGTCATGACCTTGTTTTTATCAAACTGTTGAAGTTCTTATTGCATGGCCTGAACCCAGCTTGGGTGTTTTAGAGCCTCAGTGACACTTTTGGGTTCTATATCTGATAGGTAATCAGCATATAGACATTCATTGGCTGAAGCTGCAGTTAACTTAGCAGCCATGCTTCTAGTGAGCATGACCTCAGTGGGTTCACCAATGATGTTTACAAGCTCAATGTCCTGAGTTTTTGTCCACTTACTTTGTGGTCTAGGATCTTGGCTTGAGGAGGTCACTGGAGACTCAGGAGTGAGTTATGGTGTATTAGCCACAGAATCATTAAGAACATCTATTGAGATGTCTTGTTCAGGTTGGGTATCATGAATCACAGGTTCCTGATCATTTGGATCAGTGTTGCCTATCCCAGCAGGGACTGATTGATTATCAATGAATTCACTGACAGTTGGTTGTGACAGGTTGTGAGGCAAGACATAATATGAGATGTCAGCATTAGCATGGTATGAGGAATTGATTTCAGTGTTATACTCATCAGGAGGATATCTTGATGAGTTATCAATTCCTATTTCCTCCACTGAGGTGTTGGTGAACCTGATGCTTTCTGAACTCTCATCAAAGGTGACATGAAAGGTTTCCTCAACTTGTTGTCTCCTTGTGTTAAATACCCTGAAGGCTTTGGAGATCAGTGAGTAACCTAGAAAGTATCCCTCATCAGCTTTAGCATCAAATTTGCCTAGATGATCCTTGTGGTTATCAATAAACACAGGACATCCAAACACATGAAAATAGCTGATATCGGGAAGTCTACCTTTGAATATCTCATATGGGGTTTTGTTATGTCTTTTGACAATGATTGACCTGTTTTGAGTGTAACAGGCTGTCTTGACTGCTTCAGTCCAGAAATGCTTTGAGAGGGCTGAGCCATTTAACATGGTTCTTGCAGCCTCAATGAGAGTTCTATTTTTCCTTTCAGCCACCCCATTTTGTTCAGGGGAATAAGGAGATGAAAAGTTTTGGGAGATTCCCTTTTCATCACAGAAACTCTCAAGCTCATCATTTCTGAACTCAGTACCATTGTTAGTCCTGATTTGTTTAACAGTAATGTCATTCTGGTTTTCAATGTTCCTGATGAATGACATTATTGTGTCAGCTGCCTGACTCTTTTTTGAAAGAAAGTATACCCAAGTGTATCTTGAAAACTCGTCAACAATGACAAGTGTATACTTCTCATGCTGGATTGATCTAGGACTGACTGGTCCAAAGAGATCCATATGCAAGAGGTGAAGGCAGTTTTTGATGGAGAAATTTTGTTTTGTTTTGAAATATGCTCTTTGATGTTTGCCTTTTTCACAGGCTGAGCATGGTTTATCTTTATCAAAGACCAGTTATGGTAAGCCAAGGACCTTGTTTTGTTTTTCCAGGTTGTTGATGTTTTTGAAGTTTAAGTGAGAGAGTCTCTTGTGCCACAGTCAGTTGATAGTTTCAGTGGCTTTGGCAAAGAGACAGGTTCCATCTTGAGAAAGAGTAGTCATGTCTAAGAGATAAACATCATCTCTTCTAGGAGCTATCAAAAAAACCTCTTTGTTGGCATTGAAAATGGTACCTTGTTTGTCATTGAATTGCACAATGCACTTAGCATCACATAGTTGACTGACACTGATGAGATTGTATTTGAGACCATTGACATAAGCTATTCTAGAGAAAACTATTCCATTGCAGTTTACTGAACCATAACCTTCAGTGGGACATGATGAGTTATCACCAAATACTACCTTGGGTCCTGGTTCCTTTACATACTTGTGCAGATACTCCTTCACACCAGTCATGCTTCTTGAGCATCCACTATCTAGATGCCAAATAGGCTCCCTGGCGTGTCTCTGCACAAGTAGTAAACTGAATTAGTTTATCTTAGTGACCCACTTACTGGTGGGCTTGGGTCTCAAGGTCTCTTTGAATTTGGCAATCGACTCATGGTCAGAGGTTGAGTGCATTTTGCTACCACAGGTTTTGCATTTAGAGACTGGGGATGACTCAGTGATTTTGGGTTGCTTGGAACTTCTCCTTGCATGGATGACACTGTCATGCTGGGATATCTTATGAGCTGGATTTCTGCAAATATCACAGCATACGTTCATAAGACAATCATCAGGGTGATGATCATTAAACCCACAGTGTCGACAAGGAGGAAAGGGTTTTGCTCTAAATTTTTGAGCAGACTTGGAGGTTGAAGCATACTGATGACCAACTTTGGTATAGTTTGCTTCACTCAGTGAACTTACATATTGTAACTGATCAGAAGTTCTGTGATCATCCTTTTTGCAGATCATACAAAAAAGGATTCTATAACAGTTGTCAGTGGTATGACTGGTATAGTGGCATAGATCACACTTCTGCTTGGATTTGGGGTTTGACTTGGACTTTGAGGAACTAGAGGAAGCTGACTTTGTCTCCTTGATAGATTCAGGGACTTTTTCAATGGATTCCATTTTTTCAGTTAGCTTCCTCACTAGTTCAGTCAGTTGCTGAATTTGGTCAGCTTCTGTGGGAGTTAAGGATGTGGAAGTCTCAATTGGAGTAGACTCTTGTTGAGTTGGTTTTGTTGGCCTTTTCAGGATGGTTCTACCAAGTCCAGACCTTTCTTTTGGTGAATGAGGATTGAATTGCATTGGATTAAGCTCAAAGCTTGGTGCAGCACCTTGAAGAGGTTTCAGGGGTGGAAGCGTTGCATTAGACTCTGCTTCAGACTCAATGGGTTCAGTACTACTGGGCACATCAGGGAGCCAAGCATGCTCTTAAGAGCTTGACTCTCAGGCTCTAGAATTCTTCCAGAATCGAAATTAGGAAGCTTACAATCAGGATTAACCTGATCAATCCAATCACTGGGCTTGGGACTAGTCAACATACTGGTAATCATACCACCAGACACAAATGGCTTAGGAGCCTGGTCTTTGTTGAGAGAGTCAGGAAGATGATCTTCACCTAAGACTCTTTTCTTGCTACTGGGGGCTCCCACAGCATCAAAGACCCTAGGATTCTTAGCAGTCCAACTATCAAGAATATCTTGAACTTTTTTGAGTTCGTCTTGAAGAGCCTGATTTCTTTTAACTAGTTCAGTGTTTTGAATTTGCAAAGTGACAGCCTCAAGCTTAGCTTGTTTTAAAAGAAGCAGTTCATCCCTACACTTGTTTATATCAAAACTTAGCTTGTTGTATTTTGAAAAAAGATTCAGTCTTTGCTCTTCTACGAACTTAAGGTCAACATTAAGATAATTCATGTAAGACTGCCAATCAGAGTCATCATCCATAGAAAGTAAAATATTTACCTTTTTCATTGTGATATTGACCCATTCTCCATTCCTGGCATGATTCTTTCCAACAGCTAGCTTGTCCTCTTCTGAGAGGGCCATCAGTGCACTGACATGCACCATTTCATCATCTGATGACACTGGCTCTTCATCCTAGTTGTAGGTTTCAGCAACAAGGCTTTTGTTTTTACCCTGCACAGATTGAACACTTTTTGTTGTTTCTGAGGGACTGGCCTCAAGCAATGCAAGCTTAGCTTTGACTTTCTTATACTTAGCTTCAAAATCAACAGTTTTGTTTTGATCAGATTTGTTTTGAAAGTTTTGATGAGACTGATAGATTTTTGGTTGAAATTTGCTAAAGCCTGAGGACTGATTTGACCCTGATGGTTTATACGAGGGTTCAGAAATTGTTTTTGAAAAACAGTCTTTTGCAAAATGACCTCTTTTGTGACACTTAAAGCATTCAGTGTCCTCATTTGCTTTAGCATTTGAAAAACCTTTGTTTCTTTTTATAAACCTTCGAGAGTTAGCAAGGAGTGCCCTTTCCTGGAATTCAGTGTTCAGGTCATTTAGGTACTCCTCACTTGATCTCTCATCAGGCTCATCATCTGAATTTTCCTGAAAATCTTGAACAACATTGTTAGAATAGAAAGCAGTTGATATTGGTGATGAGGCGGTGGTCAGGGACTTCTTGACTTCCTGAGACTTCTTTAAGTCAGGGTATCGTCTGTTGATGAGGTTTTCCTCATAGACAAATTTACCATAAATTTCAGGAAGCTCAAGATTCTGGATATGATTAGCATTCCCAAGTCCCTCGGAGAAATTCAACCACTTCTCAGGGAGACTATTGACAAAGCCAACATTGATTTCATGTTTGGACAACTTAACACCATCATTTGACAGTTCATTTAAAAGAGTTTTGTAACGGGTGTAAGTTTGAGACAGAGTTTCTGAGTCCTTAGCCCTGAAGGTATTATACTCAAGTTTCAGATCCATAATCATGTTTTCCTTGGTATCAGAAGGACCTTCATGACTATGAACCATGTCATCCCAGGTTTGTTTGGCCGTACTACAGCTTATAACTGACTCCATAATATCGTCAGGAAGACAAGATATTATGATACTTTTGAGCCTTTGGTCCTGGTTGACCACTCTTCTCTCATCTTGATTCCACTGAGCTTCAGGTTTAGGCAAACCTTCAGCAGTCTTTGGGATAAATGGACCTTCATTTATACACTTGATATAATAGGGTTCCATCAAATCAAATAGCAAAGCATACGCTTTTTCCATTTGTTGAATTTACCAACTTCAAGTCTAGGGGCAACAGCTGAATAAGCTCCACCCTTTTTATCGACTAGTTGGGGTACATCAATTTCAGCCATTTTAAGGATCCTGATTTAAAAACGTTTAGAGCGGCTTAAAAACAGTTTTATAACCAGCCTCGCTCTAATACCACTTGTTGTTCCCTATTCACTATAGTATAAAAACAGTTTAAGTAAAGTAAACAAAACTAATAGTGAATCAATGGCTGAAAAGATATAAATAAAACACAAGAGTAATTTTCAACGTCCTATTCTTATTAGAAATGAATCAGAAGAATACGTTACCCTAGTACTTGCGGAACAGTACTAGGGATTGAAATGACAAAGTGTTTGCAACTCCTCTCTAAGCTCAGGCTAAGTCTGAGCACAACTACAAGTACCCACTGAGCTATCTCAGGGATTAAGTTGTATTTGGAGGAGTGAAAGATGGCTTGCGTGTATGTGTGGTTTTACAATTCACAAGCTTAACCTTTAACTCCATCTCTTATGCTATTTATACAGGTATGAGTTTTATTTCTTCCTAAGTGACAAACTGACAATTTTGTAGAAGACAAAATACTGATGTATTTTGTCTCTGTTTACAAAGACTATATTAGGTAAAGGGACCAAGTCACTTTCTTCATGTCAGTACTGATGTTGAGCCTTTTAGGGAAGGTTGACTTCTTGAAGATAAGTACTCCGTCTTTATCGCTTCAAGCATAACCGTTTTGTCCCGCCCATTCTTCAGTCTTCATAGTCTTCAGTCTTCAGTTTCAGTTTGTCTTCAGTGTTTGTAGTTGGAGAGAATTTTGAGGGATTTAGTAAGTTATTGTCATCACTTACTGAGTCCACCATATTCTTCTTGACTCAATCTTCACCCTTTAAGTTCCGCCTTACTGAGTGGAGAGACTTCTTCTATGTCTCTTACTGAGCATCCTGAAGATGGCTCACTAAGAGACTATGCACTCAGTGACCTGTTAGTGTTTAACGGTCTAAGCACTTAGGTCATTTTCTATTCAAATCCTAGATTAAGGGGTTTGGGTATTTACTGAACCCAACAATGGCTCATTTGATATTAAAGAATTTAAATTCGAGAATCTGTTGCAATAACTAGCAGCCCTAGCTAGGGATTTTTTTTTATTTTTTTCCTTTTGAGAAAAGCTTTACAAGCTAATGAAATTGCTATTTTTATTTTTTAAATTTTTTTATATCAAACTAAAATGGATAAAAATCTGTGCAAAAAGTAATGGGTTGAGACTAATTGTTTTGACCCATTTGAAGCAAATGGTCAAGACCGAGCAACTTTAGACCTACAGCAGCCTAATCAAAACATATTTTTCATTTTTTTCCTTTTGAGGGAAGTTAAAAAAGCTATTGAAATTGTTATTTTTATTTTTTAAATTTTTTTATAACAACTAAAAATGAATTAAAATGCTAGGATTAAACCGAGGAAAACCACTATTTGGGACAAAACCACCAACTTTGAGCTACTAGCAGCCCTAGCTAGGGATTTTTTTTGATTTTTTTCCTTTTGAGAAAAGCTTCACAAGCTAATGAAATTGCTATTTTTATTTTTTTTAATTTTTTATATCAAACTAAAATGGCTAAAAAACTGTGCTAAAAGTACAGGGTTAAGACTAATTGTTCTGACCCATTTGAAGCAAATGGTCAAGACTGAGCAACTTTAGACCTACCGCAGCCTAATCAAAACATTTTTTTGATTTTTTTCCTTTTGAGGGAAGTTAAAAAAGCTATTGAAATTGTTATTTTTATTTTTTAAAATTTTTTATAACAACTAAAAATGAATTAAAATGCAAGGCTTAAACTAAGGAAAACCACTATTTCGGACAAAACCACCAACTTTGAGCTACTAGCAGCCCTAGCTAGGGATTTTTTGGATTTTTTTCCTTTTGAGAAAAGCTTTACAAGCTAATGAAATTGCTATTCTTATTTTTAAAATTTTTTTATATCAAACTAAAATGGCTAAAAACATGTGCTAAATGTACCCATTTGAAGCAAATGGTCAAGACTGAGCAAATTTAGACCTACAGCAGCCTAATCAAAACATTTTTTTGATTTTTTTCCTTTTGAGCGAAGTTAAACAAGCTATTGAAATTGTTATTTTTATTTTTAAAAATTTTTATAACAACTAAAAATGAATAAAAAAGCTAGGCTTAAACAGAGGAAAACCACTATTTGGGACAAAACCACCAACTTTGAGCTACTAGCAGCCCTAGCTAGGGATTTTTTTGATTTTTTTCCTTTTGAGAAAAGCTTCACAAGCTAATGAAATTGCTATTTTTATTTTTTAAAATTTTTTATATCAAACTAAAATGGCTAAAAATCTGTGCTAAAAGTACTGGGTTAAGACTAATTGTTCTGACCCATTTGAAGCAAATGGTGGACTGATCAACTTTAGACCTACAGCAGCCTAATCAAACATTTTTTTGATTTTTTTCCTTTTGAGCGAAGTTAAACAAGCTATTGAAATTGTTATTTTTATTTTTTAAAATTTTTTATAACAACTAAAAATGAATTAAAATGCTAGGCTTAAACTAAGGAAAAGCACTATTTGGGACAAAACCACCAACTTTGAGCTACTAGCAACCCTAGCTAGGGATTTTTTTGATTTTTTTCCTTTTGAGAAAAGCTTCACAAGCTAATGAAATTGCTATTTTTATTTTTTTAATTTTTTTATATCAAACTAAAATGGCTAAAAATCTGTGCTAAAAGTACTGGGTTAAGACTAATTGTTCTGACCCATTTGAAGCAAATGGTGGACTGAGCAACTTTAGACCTACAACAGCCTAATCAAAACATTTTTTGATTTTTTTCCTTTCAGGGAAGTTAAACAAGCTATTTAATTTGTTATTTTTATTTTTTAAAACTTTTTATAACAACTAAAAATGAATTACAATGCTAGGCTTAAACTGAGGAAAACCACTATTTGGGACAAAACCACCAACTTTGAGCTACTAGCAGCCCTAGCTAGGGATTTTTTTTATTTTTTTCCTTTTGAAAAAAGTTTCACAAGCTAATGAAATTGCTATTTTTATTTTTTAGAATTTTTTATATCAAACTAAAATGGCTAATAATCAAACCATGTGATGCAATATCTCTAATGAACCATTTGAGTATGTATTATTACAATAGGCAAGATGGGTGATTAGGGTTGAATTAAGTATGGGTCAAAACGGGTCCAAACCGAAACAACTCATGGTTTAGCACGGGTAGGCTCACAAACAGATTTTTGTAAATTAAATTTGGCCCTGGAACTTTCTATAACTTTTCAAATCTTCTTAAATCCAATGATGCTTCAGTTATAAATTATGACTGTAAGATAGACTTTGAATGTTATGGTTTCGGAGGTGTTAGTCATTAAGATAGACTTTGAGTTACTATGAAAAACTCGACATTTACTTCCTTTATCTAATTTATTTCAATAGTTTTTGACTCATTTATGCTCTAAACTGTGATGAAATTCCTAATACCAACATTACAAGTAATTTTGTTTTTCAAAAGGATTGGGTAGAAGGTTTCTCTAACTGGTGATAACAACCTTCTTACAATAAAGAAAAATATGTTAACAATAATTATAAGTCATGCCCGCCCATTGGGCGGGCTTTGAAATCTAATATATATATATATATATATATATATATATATATATATATATATATATATATATATATATATATATATATATATATATATATATATATATATATCTATACTCCCTTAAATACACCAATATCCCCAACCAAAACCCAACCCTACATTTTAAGATTCAGCCACCCAAACCTAAACACAAGCCTAAATTTACACACACCAAACCAAAATCAAAACCTAAAAATTCCCGAACCAACAAATACAAATTAAACTTACCAAATACACAATAACTAACAAACAAACAAACAAATACCCTCACAAAACACACTACTCTCTAAAAAAACACACACACACACCTGCACCCCTCCCACCATACATTCACTTTTACTCTAAAAATAACACCAAAACATTACTTCCACAGTTCCACTTATCTCCTCAAAATACCACCGGCACAACCACTCACACCAGTCGACCACCACCACTCATACCAGCCAACGAGACGTAAACCACCAGCCAACTACCACCCACGAGCCAACCACCATAAACGAAACTGCCAGCCTTTGTTTGAGGTTTATTTTAGGTATTTATGGTGTTTTTTCTTTGATCTGTACTTATTTTAAGTTTTGATTTTTTTTCATAGATTTATATGCTTTTTTTTATTACAGATCTATAGGTTTATAATGGTTTTGAAAATCTCTTTTTTTACATGTTTTCAGGTGGCCACCGCCTACTGTACCTGCTGAGAAGCCACTATCGATAGCCGAAGTTTTTTTTTTTTTCAGGTTTTGCGGGTTTTTCTTGAGTTTTGTTTATAGATCTTTGTAATATTTAGTTTCGAATGTTCTTTTTTATTAAATCCATATACCCGTTTACGTTTTGAAATATTTTTAATAATCCATTTGCTTATAAATTTGAGTTGCTATAACATTTGTGACATTTTTTTTAGATCCGTTGCTGCCATTGCCGTATTTGTTGCCGGAATATTCGCCGACGTGTGGGAATACTCACGGTCACAGTTGCCGTAAACGGAGACGGCTTCAGTTGCCGGAAATGAGTGTGTTTCTTTGAAACTGTGTTGGTAAACTATGTCATAAAGTTTATTGTGTTAATTTTTATAGATCTATATATTGTATTAACAGATCTGAGTTTTTAATTTTTTTTTACAGGTTTGTTTCAGCTAATCCGTAGTGGTTTTGGTTTTGTAAGTTTGTTATTGTGGTTTTGGTTTTATAAATTAATGGTAAGGTTCATATATTTTTCACGTTTTCAAAGGATGAAAGTTTTTAATAAATAGATCCATATATTTTTGTACAGATCTCAATTTCATAATATATTTGATAATTTATTTAATATATGTTGTTGCCGATGCCGCTTTCGTTGAATATGAAAATTTCCGAGTGTGTTGATCTGTCGAAATGACGAACTACTTCGAATATTCTTAGTTATGTAAATTGTTACTACACTTGAATTTGAAGACAACAAGGTAAGAACGAAGGAACAAATTCTTGCTTATACTTCTTAAATCGTTACAATTTGGACGTTACTGTCTACATAATTTTTTGGATATAAGGCTAGCTTTATTGTAATTTTGAAATCTTATTTCTGATGTGTATTGAGGAGTATTTGGTAGCATTGGAAAACGATGAACTACTAAGAATATATGGAAAGTGAGGTTTCATGTCAGGAGGAGCGTATACTTTAAACATAATTCTTGGAGAAAAAAGTCAAAAAACTACATAATGTCAGAAAAGTATTAAAGTAGAAAATGAGAACTCTTTTTTAGTCAAACTAAAAAAGTCCAAAAAATTTACTGTATAAATGTACAAGTTTCAAATTCCTATAAAAAATAAATAAAATTTGTGTTTCTGATTATGTTAGGATTCTGAAAACAACATTGAAAAGTAAAAACGAAAGGAAAAGGATTGCACGGGAATACAATGGGATTGAGTAGCTAATATTGACTGGTAGTATAAAGATCTCATCTTTTTAGGTGCCTGCAAAAAGGGTACAAACATAGTACATCAAGAACTTTAAGCCAAATGAACTGATGGGCATATCAAGTTTGTATTGTAAAGTCATTTAACTTTGAACTTGAAATTTTGTTTACAAGAAGCTAAACTGATAGGCAAATCAAGTTTGTATCATAAAGTCATTTAACTTTGAACTTCAAAATTCATTTACGAGAAGCTAAAGTTGTTGGTGGAATGAATATACAATATAGTCAAAGAATTGTTTTTCAGACATGTGAGCGATAACTGTGAGCAGTAGACACAGCTCACCGCTTTTTAAAAAAAAAACATTGAAAATTTAGCCTTTTTAAAAATTAGCCAAAACTCATCGCTCTTTTGCCAAACGATTACTCAAATTCAAAAGTTTCATTGCTCACCGCTTACCGACTAAAAAAACTTCACACCGCTTCGTGCCAAACATACCATACAAAAAGCTTTTTGGACTCCCTAAAGCTTTCTATACACGTTCAAAACTTAGTAATGACATTTCCTATAGAAAAGACACACTCAAACACGGATCGACTCTATCAGAAAAAGGATAAACCATGACACTAGAAAAATAGTTATTCGAAAATTATTTCCTAACGATATATATATGACAACAAACAATTATTCGCCGTCGAAATATTGTCAAAACTAGACACCGCTGCCGCTAGGCACGGGTACTCGGCTAGTATATATATATATATATATATATATATATATATATATATATATTCGAATCACTTCAATTTTTTTTTTTTTTTTTTTTTTTTTTACATCACAACTAAACATAGCATCCCCCCAATTGAGATGGGTTTTCCTTCTAAGGCGGGGAGGATGTAACTCTTTTTTCAACTTCAGCAAGTAAATACCCACATCTTTTCTCAACTTCAGCAAGTAACTCTAACTGAAAACCGAGGACGGTTTTCCTTCTAAGGCGGGGAGGATGTGACACACGGTAATTTTTCACTTATTATTAAATAATAAATGGTAATTTATTATTACTAAGCATGTTTATTAAGCATACGTAAGCTTGCCTGATCATTTGAGTAGATAACTCGCACTCTGTAGACTGTTGCATTACTTTTTCATTCATCGCATAATTTGAATATTGTGTTATTTTAGTCCTAAAATTTTATTATGATTAAAATTGTAAGACGAGAGGTTATCTCGTTTCCCACTGTGACCGACACCGCACGCGTACCGACACTATGATAAGGGCAAATAAAACAATGGTAAAACCCGTAATGGAAAATATTACCAAGATAATAATATCTACAAGATATTACATTATAAAAAATTTCAAACTTTAATACTTCAGTCACGATTTTATACCGCGGGACACAAAATACTTAATATAAATTGCTATTTTACCTACAACATACAATGAATAAAACTTACTCCTTATACTAAGGTATATCAAAGTAAATGTTACAAATTAAGAAAATAAAAGATAAAACACTTATCCCACTACCCCAAATAAAACCGCCCCACTCACCCTCTCCTATATTTTTAACGTTTTCTGCTTTCCCCTCTAATACCCACGTTTTCTTCTCACAAAAGGATAACACCAAAAATTTCTCTTATCTCAAAGCCGCCACCTCTCTACCTGCTACCCTGTTATTCGCATAGGTCAATGACCAGGAGGCAGAGGAAGATGAAAAAGGCAACTACACAGACTTCTTTCTTCACCCTCATCGCTAGGCAAATCAATTTCATGAATGCCTTTGTCCCTAAATCCTTTTTCCTGCCATAGTTGGCGCCGCTCAAATTCATAGTTAACCACAAGCCAACAAAGATTGTCGAGGATGATTGGGAGGTTTGCTGAGTATGTCCATCCCTTTTGGTCGATGGTAAGAAAGCAAGGATAAACTTTCCCAATCTCTATTCCATTTAGACATACCACCGAATCCACAAGGTCTCACAAAAACCCACCAAGGGAAATCACAAAATATTGTAAGTGGTTAATGTGAAGGTTCTTGCTTGGATTCGGGATTGGCCAATTGTAAACAATTACTTCATATTTCTCCTTGTACACTCAACTTTCAAGAATTAGTAAGAGTTTTCTTTACATCTCTTTTGTTCATATGATTCATGTTAGTAAGCTTAAACTGATGTTAGTTTATGTTTTAAATTGGTAAATGATATCAAAGAAACTAGGTGTTGTTCTTATCGTGTAAAATAGCCATGAATGGGATAAAAATTGTTTTGATTGATAACTTGGGTTAGATGTGTAACGAGTGAGAGTTTAGGATCAATAAATGTTGGCATTCGATTTGGTGTTTTAACCCTTACAACTTGGTCAAAAACCCATCGTGTTCATCACCACAGTGGAGGAAATTTTGGTGTCAAGAATGAGGATATAGGTGTCCAACAAGAGACTCATGTCTTGGTCGAAACTCAAGCCTTAGAGATGTTGTGATGTTCAGTTGTGGTTTTAAATTTGTCTTCAAATGATAAAAACAAGTAGGCTAACATTAGAAACATAAGTCTTGAATATTGGTAAGGTTGTCGTCTTTCTTTCCTGCTTGTGTCATGCGACTCTAGTACTTGTCGTCTGGAAAAGGGGATTCCGACGAGGGTAATCCTCGTCATTAACCACAAGAACCTTACCTTTGACAAGAGTCATTTGGGTACAAGAGTATCAAAACCTAACCATTCCGAGTAGTACTCGAATGAGGCACCAAGAGTTCGGTCATTTAGCTCGACATCTAAATCCTTAGTGTGCATAACAGCATCATTTCAACACCCTTCATGCCTCGAGTTATAATTATTGCCAAAATACTAAATGGTTTTATCATAAAGTTTACCACTACTTGTCGAGAAGTCAAGGAAAGCCCACACTCGAATGATGTTGTAATGGGAAAACTCGAGTCAAACTATCTAAGGAGTGCCAAGTCTTATGCATGTCCGCTCTTGTGATCAAGATTCCTTTATGGTAATATGCATTACCTTAGGCCAATGTAGTGTATTCATGCATGAGTTTTATGGATAGTTCAGAAGTCATGGCCAAAGGCACATCAGTGCCGAAATAGATCACGAGTTCAGGACCCTTGGACTATTGCCTCACGTCAAAAAGTTAAAGCATTATGGTGCCAATAAGTTAGATGTTTTGTGTCATCAAAATCTTCATATTAGTAAATTCCTTTCCAAAGCATTCATGGGCCGAAGCCCTTTGCATACAGAACCCACTTCGGGCCTAGGCCCAAATCTGGTACGCTACTACTATCGACACCGGGCCACAGCCCATGGAGGTCTCGGGGTGTCCGTTTGGGTAGTCTACGCTAACCCGCAACATAAAACTCGAAATGTAAACCGGAAATAAATTATAAAACCAAACTCTTTTGCCACGTATTTGAAATCTTCGACATGAGATATATATACATATATGAGTTAACAAGTGAACAAGTGCAAAAATATTACTACACGAAACAAGTGTTGAAAATATAATCTACTTGAATAAAGTTTACATCAAAGTTTAACGACAATTTGTAAACAAATTTATGTCATGAAGGTTTCTAGTCCTAAGTTATATATGCCAAAAACCAATTTTTGATAAACAAATGATGACTAATATTACCATTATATCATATAATAAATTCGGAAGACTTCGAATTTGAAATAAATATTTCTACAAACAATTGGGAAATAACTTAATTTTATTTAACTTTGACAACACCATTATAGTGTCAACATGAAAAAATATATATATACACTCATATACTTACTAGTAAAACCATTTAATTATTTTTACAAACTAAAGTTTAGTTTAACTACAATTATAAAAACAATTGAACTATTTTAAGTAAGTAATACTTAAAACAATGAACTAAAACATTGCCCTCCTTATCTAGGTCACGTGTCGGTGCAGCTTCACAATATTCACTGAATCCCACTTTTGGATTGCACATTTGCTAAGGTGAGTTTCATAGCCCCTCTTTTACTTGATAAATTGTTTTATACATTTTGGGGTGAGAAAATATGCAAAACCTTTTTATGGACCTGAACTATTGCATGATTACTATTACGTGGTTTAGCCTAAGCCCTTATGTCCCTAGAAATGCCCCTTCATGAACCTTCAGTTCCCTGCTGGGAAGCGCGAATGTTATAAATAGATCTATTGAGGGTGACTCGTCCGTTCGGTTGGCCATACTTAGGCCAAGGCGAAACGTATACCATGTCGGAATCGAGTGTTGAGGGACAAAACACTCGCATTGGGCCTATATATTGTATGATTTCATTTAGCATACAGAAACGGTCGTAGTATCGGTTGCATGAACTTAGTGCTAACGTAATTGACTTTCATCCATATATCATTATATTCTTGTAATGATTATATGTCTTTGATTATGGTCCATGCTTACTGTTTTAATTTAAACCTATGAACTCACCAGCTTTCAGCTGACCTTTTTAGCATATTTTCTCAGGTGCTTGATAGATGATGTTGGCAAGGCAAGAAAGTGGCAAAGGGTCGTAGTAATGTCTAAAGAAGTGTTTTTACACATAATGATGTTTTTAAATTGGGACCACTAAACTTATGGGAAGTGCCCATTTTAATCGAACAATGGTTGTAAGATAATATCTTTAAAACTATTTTTTATGAAATTAAAACGGAGTATGTATTCCGTTCTTTATTACTTGTGTTGTGATCTCCGATTTCGTAACATTCCCCATAACACGTATGCTTCCGCTAAACCAAATTTGGGGGTGTTACAGATTGGTATCAGAGCCTAAGTTATAGAGAACTAGGTACATATAAACCCTAAACTATAACTACTTTTTACAAAAACATGACTCTACGACCACCAGTTGCCGCTTGCCTTACTTGACATTTTACTTAGAGTTCATTTAGATATGACTGCATGTTATATTGCCTATTTATTAATTCACTACCCCATATCTATTATAAGTATATATTTACATATACTTACACATATACACCATCTTGTCACAGACCATGTCTTCCCCTCACTCTGGAGCTGGATGCGATGACATAACAAAAGGTTTGTCACCTGCTGAACGCATCCCAGCCCCTTCCCAACTCACTCCTGACACTGGAAACCCATACAGGGTAGTGTATCAAGTTCACTAGGAGGGTACTACCCACACTCCACCTGCTCACTTCCAAATCATCACTACTATCAGTACTATACCTACCAGTTCCACTACTCCTACACTCTCACCAAGGCACCAAAGAGATCCACTTCTCAGTTGGGAGATACCTGCTAGCAAGAGAATCTGTCTCTCTGCATCATCACCATCGTCTTCTGGTACACCACCTCCTAGTGTGTTTGAAGTTGGGGAAACTTCGGAAGCAGCCACTGCTAGACCACCAACTCTCGACACAGTTATGGCACGCATAACACGTCTTGAAGAACAAATAGAAGAGATGTCGGCCCATCTGGGAGTATTACCAGTAGAAAGGATTGAAGGGATTGAAGAAGTGATGGAAGAACTACAAGCGCTTGGCTAAAAACTCAAGGAATGCTACAACGATGTTGGAACAGTATTAGAGGAAACTCGTGAGAAGTTGAACGAAATAATTGCCCGCCTTGAAGACCACATTGAAAGGTGTGCCCTGCAAACTCCGGGAGACACCCAGGGATGTCTCACAGAGATTGAGAGTCGGTTGACACGGTTGGATACCGCTACTACAATAGCACTAACTGAGTCGGGGTATCTGGAGGGTGTCGTAGAATTTCAAAGACGTACTATGGAGAGTAGGGCAAATGAGGCCAACAACAAATTTGCCAGGATGGAGGCCTAGCTCAGAGAGTTAGAAGAATGGAAGGCAACTCAACAAAGTCAACCCGGAGCAGCACCGGGAAGTGCTTAAATTGCACTTTGTATTGTGTTAGACGTTGTGATGAGTGGCTTCAATAAAAACGCTAGTAGAAATTTTGTTGTATGACAAACTAGAGCGAGTCAATGAACGCATGCTATGTATCGGCCCTATGAGCCATGAATCTTCTTAGAATGTAATCGAGTTTATGGTGATGAACAGCTATGCATAATAAAAAACATCTTGTGAATTATATCCTCATGTTAAACTCACTTCAACCAATCTCCGTTTTCTTAACGTCATCATAATAGACTAAGTCTACGAGATATCCAGTCAATACAACCTAGAAAATACTTGATTGAGAAGTAGTACATGTTGTAACCTTATGGATCTCCACCATGGTCCTCCTACTCATAGAAAACTCATTGTTGTCATTTCTTGTGGTTGAAGGAAAATGGTTCCAGTAAAGCTGAACATGGACCCAACCACCATTGAGAAATCTGTTACCGAACGAATTGCTGCAAGGTTGCTAACTATCAAGTCAATCACAACATCAACAACATCAGCCAGGGGAATAGGGAAGAAGTTGTTGGTAAGACGCCTACAACACGAAATTTCTCTTACCAAGAATTCAGGAACTGTAAACCACCAGCATTTGAGGGGACTGAAAGAGCCATAGGTTTGGCAAAATGGCTAGAAATGTTAGAGACAATTTTCGGCGAATAGAGTTGCGCGGACAATTTTAAGGTCAAGTATGCTACTTGCACCTTTCGACACCAAGCCCTCACATGGTGGGACACTTATGTCCATTTAGTGGGAATAGACGCTGCTTACTCACTCCAGTGGGACACCCTGAAGAGAATGATGATTGCGGAATACTGCTCAAGAAATGAACTGCGAATGATGGAACAAGAGCTCTGTGGACTAACTATGATAGGGAATGACCTCGAAGGGTACACCAAACGTTTTCGCGAACTAGCCCAACTATGTCCTGAGATGATAGGACCTGAGGAAAGGAAACTCGAAGCATACTTTTGGGGATTTTCACCTGAAATTCAGGGGAACATTATTGCATTCGCACCTACTATTACTCAAGAGGCTATTGGTACGACTTCTGGATTGACCGGGCCACTGCCCCAAGACAAAGCAGTGGGGTACTGTGGTAGCAAGAGGAACTGGGAATATGATAGTGAGGAAGATCAGATGCAACAATCAAGCAAGCGCCAATGGACGGCTGAAGTTGGGACTACTAAAACCAAACGGGAAGTAGGGTATGGTGGGACAAAACCCAAGTGCAATATATGCCCATATTACCACTATGGAAAATGCCCTACTCCTTGTGGAATTTGTAAAGGAATTGGGCATAAGATGGAAGATTGTAAGAAACTCTATTGGAAGACAGTGACATATCATGGGTGTGGATTGAAAGGCCACATCAAAAGCATGTGCCCGGATAGGAAGGATCAGCATGAAGGCAACAACTGTCAAAACAATTTCCCGAAGAAAGTGTGAAGAATTGTTCATACTCCCAACGGACACCGAGGAAGAAACTAAGTTAGCTAGAGATGTTGTTTGTAATAAAGCTTAGTTTAAACTTCCAAGTCGTAGTCTACTTTAAAGTACTTCTCTATGAAACCTTAATGTACTGAACCTTTCCCTAGTAATGTATCCGTTGTTCTTATCGTGTTATCTTGATATATGTCTTCTCCATGACCGTTTTCACCATATCATTAAGGATTTCAACTATCTAGTCACGATGAAAGGATTTCTCTGAAGATAAGAGAAAGTCATCTTGGGTGTTCGACTAGTCTCTCTGACAAATTAGTATCACCCAAGGAGATGTCTTAGAAAAATCTACATTTCAAAAATTGCGAAGGTATTATTATCAAAACCGATAAGACCAACTCAAACTGTTACCTCGCCAAGAATCACAAATTCAACATTCCATCCCTAACCACGTTGCCATTGTTTCACACATCTTGGTCAAACGAGCCATAGGTCATGTTGACAGAATTGGTCGGCCTAACAAATCTTATAAACCATCGCACCAAAACTTCGCACATGAAGTTTTGCAACATTTCCGCTGACCAAAGAATAAATACACCAAGATTAAGACTATACCGAACAACACATCACCGGTCCCCAATTATACATAGCCTGATCACATAGGTATAATTTGGGAGGGGTAACGTGTGCGGGTATGGTTAAATTCTTGAAATTCTTGCCTAGTCATGTTAAAGGGAGTGCTTAACTCACCACCATGAAATGGAAAAATTTGTGTTTATATCTCGCGTCTTCATCCACTCTTAAAATGCCAGACATTTCACATACACGGGAATAGAATAAACCGTGCCACCTGAGGGAAGAGATCCTCTACCAAGGAAGTAAATGTGAAGCGTTTGGACCCTAGACAATGATTTAGCACCTTGTAGGACATTGGACACAGAGACTGGCATCACGGATATGCCTATTCATACGTATTATCCTACCATCTACACTGAACAAAGATCGTCATACACCATAGGTCAACCCAACAAGCACCCACACACACGACGCAAGGAAAAATCATGTGGTGCACCTGTTTAGACATACCTGAGTATGACAGAGACTCTACCATTAAAGGAGACGCTTTACACCAGAGCTGGAAACTATCCAGATCCAAAGAGGAAAATAATGGTATAGAATACTCAACACCCAAAGATTCATGAGAAGCACTACGCAGTGCATAGATTAGAGTTAGGACCTAACATGATCACACTAAGGAAACCTAGAAATGCTATCCTTACTACATCAAGGGAGTACAGTGTACACCGACCACAAGGTCCTACGGAATGTATGGAATCAAAAGGAAGTTGACCATGTGACGACACCAATAATTGGAGTCGCAACGTAGGTTCAACCACAACATTCGTACTCACCCAGGGCAAAACAGTCATAACCGCATACACTCTAAGCAACATCTAGCAAACTAAACCTTTTAAAGCCAGATCATTGGGGAAACGAAAAATCTAGTTCACCCCTTCCATTTAAAGTCTTGAGGCTCAAGTAGTAACACTAAAAGGAAGAACCGACAAAATAAAACTCTTACGACATACCTGAAGGTGAAATGGAGCTCGTAAAATACCGAAGGGAACCTTATCCCCAAGAACCAACGTTGAAACCCACACCATGAAGGTATTTGTAATCCTATTATGTGTGAACCTCATTAAGGCCAGGAGTAATACTTATCTAGTGCCCGGAAAGATACACCATTGATCCAGAAAGCTATTCTTAGTACAGAAGGCTGGTATTTGACCTATGTCAAACAATACTTAGCATGTTCGAAAAGAAAAATTCAAACAATCAGGAACCATCAAACCTACATGTGCAAACCGAAATTCCCAGATAGAAATGGGAATGCATGATGCGTGCCAAACAGTCAAGCTAAATCACACAAGCCTGCCACTTGTGAATGGCGGACCGTAACCAGCTTAAAACTGCTTAAGCACGAATGCAATGAAGATCTGAGGAGTATAGTGTTTCCCCGGGTCGTTATGTCCCAGCGAGCTGTGCAATGGATCACCCAACGTATAGTGATCGGGAGATTTGAACGGAAAAGAGGATTGTGAATTATTATAACTACAGAAAAAGGACATAAACTACAAGGGCTAAAATGCAAATTAAAGAAAGTTAAAAAGATTAAAAATATTAAATAAACGCTATCACTATATTTAAAAATGATGTTTTTGTGATTTTATAAAACAAAATAACTTAAATAAACTATTTTAACTAAAACGTAAACTTAAATTATCTAAAAACGCGAGTTAAAATGAAAACGTGCGTTATGTACGAAAATTACGCTGGAGCGCAAGATAAAACGTAAAATTTGTGAAATAAAAGTCCTACGAATGTAAAAACAATTTTCTCACATACTACATGACAAAAGAAAATTTTAGGAAAAAGCCGGGTATTTTTTCGACTTTTAAATTATTTATTATGATTTAAAAACTATTTTAATCTAATTTAATTATAAAAAATACTAAACTTTTTTAGAAAAATCTGAAATTTTCACAGAAAATACTTTAAGGCCTACTGGTTTTAAGAAAAATAAAAAAGTTGGGTACTACTTTACAAAATAAGCTACTAAAAAGCTAATTAAGCTACTAAGCTATAAACTGCTATGTGGTACTTAAATATCAAGTAGTGCAAGATTCTAACGATCAAAGTCCCAAGGGCAGTTGGTTGTGTGTTGTGTTGGTGAGGCAGGTGGGTTGAGTTCGAATCTGGTGCTATGCACCTTTTTGCAAACTATTTTTTTTTTTGAAATTTTCTTCTTCCAACTTATAAATAAGACCCAATTAAAGACTTTTTGTGAAAAAAACTTTTTATAAAAACTTGGAATAAGCAGTTTCACAACTGCTTATTTCCATCAGTTAGTTGCAGAAGCAAGCACAAACAAACACCCCTTTAACAGATTTTAAGCTAAATGAACTATGAATAAGCACAAGGAACATGTAAATAAGCACTTCAATACAGAAATAAGCATAAGCAAACTGAGATAAGCTAAAGGATGAGGGTGATAAGCAGTTTGAGGGAAATAAGTTATCTAAAGGACCCTTATGCATACAAAGGAAAAATAAGCAACTAGTGGTACAATAAGCTATAAAAGAAAACTAAATAAGGTGGAAACTAAATAATCTATTCTACTTAATCTAGAAAGCTTCTAAAAAACTTAAATAAGCTAACTAAAATCTGAAAGAAGCCAAAACAAATGGGAGCCTAGGTTGTTGTTGCAGCAGCCCAAAACAGTCCACTAGGGGCTGTTTTGGCTTAAAAATAAGCACTAAGGAGGCCTAGGAATACCTAAATAAGTTGTCCTATGTAAAACTCATGTGGCTGAGATCTAAAAACAATAATAAGATTTTAGTAAGAGCTTTTATCAAGCTGAAAATAAAGCAACAAAAATGCTTATGGGACTCATGAGGCTGCTGAAACAGTTGGCAAAAAATGGGTTTTGACAGATTTTTAAATGCAATTTAAGCTAAGCTAAGTGATTCTAGATGCATATAAACTATTAGTATGTTGAGATGGGCATGTGATTATGTAAGAAAAGTAGTTTTGAAACTTTTTTGATGAAAAATAAATCGCGAAAGAGGCCTCGGAACAGCAGCAGCAGCTGCTGTTTACGTGAGCAGGACAGAACGCAAAAGGCTTTTTTTTTTGTTATCAAATCTTGTAAACTTTTGTCAAAACAAAATGTACTTTGTGAAAACTAACTAAAGGGCTAAAAATGAGTTTGACTCTGCAAGTCAAACGGTTAAAAATGGGTTTTGACTCAGGTTTTTGACCTAAACCAAACACCCCTTAATGGGTTGAAACTGTAATTCTACTCCTAGTTTAGGATAATATTAGGCATGAACTGATTAGAACTTAATAATAAAACATTAACTAATACTAGAATCAGAGTTCAACCCACAATTCAGTTAACCAATCCAATATGACCCTCTTTGACTTTTGTTGACTATTAAGTGAAAATGATTGAAACTTCTTCCAAAGCTTATCAAAGACTTTAATAAGCTTAAGTTAACTGATGTGAACTTTAAATAAGCTAATTGAAGCTTAAATATGAGAATATGAAAATAGTTTTTTGAACAGTGACTAAAAACTTGGAACTTTGAATAAAGACTTGGCTTGATCCTTAACAACACATCAAAATAAGAATTCAACTTGAATTTGATACAAAGAATTGAAATTACAACAATTTTTCACTAAACTAAGACATTTAAATAAAAAACGACATTAAAGGAAATTTTGTAAAACTAACTACTACTCAAACTTGCTTCTTTCTTCTCTTTTTATAGCTCAGATGCTTTCTCTTTCATCACTGATTAAATCCCACCTCTCTTGATGGCCATTGGATGAGAAAACATGATCTTGGCCATTCATCACTTTTTGGCGGGAAATTGAGTTTTGACAGTTTGATGAGATAGAGTGTATAGAGGTGAGAAGTAATCAATGTGTTTTGGAGTATAGTTGAGGTGGAGTGTGAGGAGGGGAAAGGTGAGCAGGGGGGGAAAGATAAAGCCTGGGTGATAGCAGGGCTAGCTGGTGATGATGAAGGAAACCCGTGAGGGAGGGAAAGGTGGAGTCAAAGTTGTTTGACTGGTGGTTTAATAATAAAGGGGGGTCCAAGTTAGGCAGGGGTCACAGGAAAAGGCAGGGTCCAAAAATGATTTTGACAAGTCCAAAAAGGTTTAGGGGTTATTAATAATCTAGGGACTTGTTTGTAAATTCTGAAAACTGAGGGACCAGATCTGCCATTATCTCAAAGTTGTTCCAAGGGCTGAAAATGACAAGTGTTAGTAGTACAAGGAACAAAGTTGACATTTTCCATTTTTTCAGGGACCAATTTTGCCAATTTTCAAACTTGAAGGACCAATTTTGTAATTTTCTCAACTTTTGATATTTTTCACCAAAGGACTAAATTTGACAAGTTATGATTTTAAAAGGACCTTTGGTGACTTTTCTTTTGAAATTTTGACTCAGGGACTAGTTTTGACAAATTTTGAAAGTTGAGGGACTGAAACTGCCAATTATGCAAACTTTGCTCATTTTTCATCTGATTTTAAACATTTTGCATCTGAAACATATAAAATGTAATTTTGGAATATTTTCAGTATTTTGATGCATTTCTGAGCATTTTTAAACGTTTTGCAGTTCAGATTTAACCAAAAATGATGAGTATTTACACACTCATCAATCCCCCACACTAAACTATTGCTAGTCCCTAGCAATCTTTTGAGAAAAACTTAATGGATTTGAATCTCTTTACCAAAAGCCATTACTTCTGGAGTAGCCAAATGTTTCAGTTCAAGTAAGAACCATGGTACACCGATAACCATGTGATTTTGAGCAAACCACCAGCTTTCAACGGATTTGATTTTGTCTTTACCAGAAGCCGTTTGCTCTAGACTAGCCAAATCTTAGATAAATTATCAGTATTATCTTTGGTGAGCTGATTACCAATTATGGATTTTCCACTGCCTTTACCACAAGCCATAAACTTGCGGGCTAGCCAACTCTTCACTTTTTAGGATATGGTGAGTTGAGAACCATACAATTTTGGGCAAATTGCAAGCCGTATAAACGGATTTGAGATATCTTTACCAAGAGCCGTTTGCTCCTGGATTAGCCAATCCTTTTGTTTATTAGACAAGGTGGACTGATAACCAATTGAGTAAGTGTAGAACACTTACTCCCAAAAAACAATTTTGGCCAAAAACGGGGGAATTGGTATAATTATATGATAAAATTCGTGAGAATTCCCCCCCACACTTAGAAATGAATATTGCCCTCAATATTCAAAGTACCGGCGGGTATGCCGAAACAAAGAACGTAAAAGGGAAATATTACGGCCATTATTTAGAAGGATTTTTTTTTTTTTTTTTTTTTTCTGATGAAACTTATATACACAACATGTGGGGCAAACCCCCCCACACTAGGGTGGTACACACGGGTGAAAACCCATGTTCAGCTACTGTTTTTGATTACCGAGTCGCTAGCTTGACTCGACCCCGAATTCATTGGTTCATGGGGAAGTAAAGTGGAAGAAACAATCTCCATCGGACTTTCATTCAAGATGTTTGGACAAACATTTGAAGCACGTGAAAGTTCCACACCGATGAGATATACATAGAACCGGCTCAAAAATGATAGATGAAAATGCCGGGATCAAAGATAGTGTCTTCATTCCCGAAGGAGTGAAGATGAAGAGTAATCACAAGATATTTGAGGAAAGGAAGAAAGGTTCTGATAACAATCAAAATCCATTCTTCATCCTCAAATGCAGACATATCGGGAGGAAGGGTGAGGGTATTATTATCAATAAGCAAACTCATAGGATAGAGTACACCTTCCTCCGAGCTAATATCATCCTCAAGATCAAAATAGAAATGATCATGTTCCAGAGGAGATATGTCATGAGAGAGTTCACCGGAGAACTCTTCATGAAAAGAATCATTCACATGAGGTGAATTTGTGAACTCTTGTTCCATTGTGGGCTCATCACTATCCTCAATCTGAGTATCAAAGAGTGGATTCTCAGAAATTGACGTGAATTCAGAGTCGAATTCAAATAGAGGATTGGTGAAAGTAGCTTTGAATGTTTCGGGAACAAAGTGATCAACATTCTCTATTGGACTGTTGGGATAAGAAGTGAGTGAACGATCATTATCAATGAGACTTTCAGTCTCTCCTAGATCGGCTTCGAAATCAAAGAGTGGATTGATGTGAGTGAGTTCACCGGAGAACTCCTCAAGAAGGTGATCGGCATCAGATTGTGGAAGTGATGCCTCAACGTATTCGATGTTTCCAAAGGAAGCACAATCTTCGCTATAATTGGAGAAAGTTTCAAATTGATCATTTGAACACTCAAGAGGGGAAGAAGAATCACACATATGATCAAAAGTTCCCTGTGACTCTCTCGGGATTGGGACAAGGTTCTCAACACTAGACTTTATGAATTCGTCCGATTCCTTTTCAGGAACAGTGTCAAGATGCTCGTCCCCCATATTTAGAGAGTGAGTGGGAGCTTCGGGTGTGATAGCAGTTGTTTGAGATGTAATCTCAACTGCTGGGATATCAACTGATGAACTTGATGAATTTTTATAAAATTGAAGGATATCAAGTGTATCCTCATCATCACTGTCATCAAGAATGAAACGAAATTGAGAGCTAGATCTTGCTGCTTTTTGTATTTTAATTAATTCCCTAATAGAGTTTTCACTGGCAATCTGGGAATCTAATTTAGCAGCCTGCTCTTCAGCTAACAATTCTTCCATGGATTTTGGATTATCTTGGGAACGTTTACATTCCTTCAAATCTTTCACTAAATCCAAAAGATCAAGGAGAAGATTTTGAGGAAGTGGATCAGGCTGAGGTGGTGCCTGATTCATTTGGTACTGTAGAGGTTGGTCATGATACGAAGAGTCGTAATTGTTACAAGGAAATGGATTCCTTGTTTGACAATCAGAGCTAAAGTGAGGACCTCCACAATACTCACAACAGTAAAACTGCTGAGTCTCGCAGTGTGGTAGCTGATGGAATAAATCAGTTGTGTTATGGTAAGAATAGGGATTTGGTTATAGACAGACCCGTTTCCTGACTCCACCATGCCACGACTGGGGCAATTGCCACCATTATAAGGACTACCACACCATTGACAACCAAGAGGGTGAGGATAAGACATAGAAAGAATCAAAGGTTTTTAGAGGGGTAGGGATGAAGAATCAAAGATATGAGAGGGTAAAGATGAATATTTTTGGTATTTTTGAAAAACATTTTGCAAAAACAAGGAATGAAAATCTTTTTGGGTTTTTGATTTTTAAAAGAAAATATAAACACATACAGATGGTATAAACAAGGAGTGAATATCCAAATCACTAATCTGCTAAACGTAAGATTATCAGCACAGCTCCCCGGCAGCGGCGCCAAAAATTTGATGCGTGCCAAACAGTCAAGCTAAATCACACAAGCCCGCCACTTGTGAATGGCGGACCGTAACCAGCTTAAAACTGCTTAAGCACGAATGCAATGAAGATCTGAGGAGTATAGTGTTTCCCCGGGTCGTTATGTCCTAGCGAGCTGTGCAATGGATCACCCAACGTATAGTGATTGGGAGATTTGAACGGAAAAGAGGATTGTGAATTATTATAACTACAGAAAAAGGACATAAACTACAAGGGCTAAAATGCAAATTAAAGAAAGTTAAAAAGATTAAAAATATTAAATAAACGCTATCACTATATTTAAAAATGATGTTTTTGTGATTTTATAAAACAAAATAACTTAAATAAACTATTTTAACTAAAACGTAAACTTAAATTATCTAAAAACGCGAGTTAAAATGAAAACGTGCGTTATGTACGAAAATTACGCTGGAGCGCAAGATAAAACGTAAAATTTGTGAAATAAAAGTCCTACGAATGTAAAAACAATTTTCTCACATAATACATGACAAAATAAAATTTTAGGAAAAAGCCGGGTATTTTTTCGACTTTTAAATTATTTATTATGATTTAAAAACTATTTTAATCTAATTTAATTATAAAAAATACTAAACTTTTTTAGAAAAATCTGAAATTTTCACAGAAAATACTTTAAGGCCTACTGGTTTTAAGAAAAATAAAAAAGTTGGGTACTACTTTACAAAATAAGCTACTAAAAAGCTAATTAAGCTACTAAGCTATAAACTGCTATGTGGTACTTAAATATCAAGTAGTGCAAGATTCTAACGATCAAAGTCCCAAGGGCAGTTGGTTGTGTGTTGTGTTGGTGAGGCAGGTGGGTTGAGTTCGAATCTGGTGCTATGCACCTTTTTGCAAACTATTTTTTTTTTTGAAATTTTCTTCTTCCAACTTATAAATAAGACCCAATTAAAGACTTTTTGTGAAAAAGTTTTTATAAAAACTTGGAATAAGCAGTTTCACAACTGCTTATTTCCATCAGTTAGTGGCAGAAGCAAGCACAAACAAACACCCCTTTAACAGATTTTAAGCTAAATGAACTATGAATAAGCACAAGGAACATGTAAATAAGCACTTCAATACAGAAATAAGCATAAGCAAACTGAGATAAGCTAAAGGATGAGGGTGATAAGCAGTTTGAGGGAAATAAGTTATCTAAAGGACCCTTATGCATACAAAGGAAAAATAAGCAACTAGTGGTACAATAAGCTATAAAAGAAAACTAAATAAGGTGGAAACTAAATAATCTATTCTACTTAATCTAGAAAGCTTCTAAAAAACTTAAATAAGCTAACTAAAATCTGAAAGAAGCCAAAACAAATGGGAGCCTAGGTTGTTGTTGCAGCAGCCCAAAACAGTCCACTAGGGGCTGTTTTGGCTTAAAAATAAGCACTAAGGAGGCCTAGGAATACCTAAATAAGTTGTCCTATGTAAAACTCATGTGGCTGAGATCTAAAAACAATAATAAGATTTTAGTAAGAGCTTTTATCAAGCTGAAAATAAAGCAACAAAAATGCTTATGGGACTCATGAGGCTGCTGAAACAGTTGGCAAAAAATGGGTTTTGACAGATTTTTAAATGCAATTTAAGCTAAGCTAAGTGATTCTAGATGCATATAAACTATTAGTATGTTGAGATGGGCATGTGATTATGTAAGAAAAGTAGTTTTGAAACTTTTTTGATGAAAAATAAATCGCGAAAGAGGCCTCGGAACAGCAGCAGCAGCTGCTGTTTACGTGAGCAGGACAGAACGCAAAAGGCTTTTTTTTTTGTTATCAAATCTTGTAAACTTTTGTCAAAACAAAATGTACTTTGTGAAAACTAACTAAAGGGCTAAAAATGAGTTTGACTCTACAAGTCAAACGGTTAAAAATGGGTTTTGACTCAGGTTTTTGACCTAAACCAAACACCCCTTAATGGGTTGAAACTGTAATTCTACTCCTAGTTTAGGATAAAATTAGGCATGAACTGATTAGAACTTAATAATAAAACATTAACTAATACTAGAATCAGAGTTCAACCCACAATTCAGTTAACCAATCCAATATGACCCTCTTTGACTTTTGTTGACTATTAAGTGAAAATGATTGAAACTTCTTCCAAAGCTTATCAAAGACTTTAATAAGCTTAAGTTAACTGATGTGAACTTTAAATAAGCTATTTGAAGCTTAAATATGAGAATATGAAAATAGCTTTTTGAACAGTGACTAAAAACTTGGAACTTTGAATAAAGACTTGGCTTGATCCTTAACAACACATCAAAATAAGAATTCAACTTGAATTTGATACAAAGAACTGAAATTACAACAATTTTTCACTAAACTAAGACATTTAAATAAAAAACGACATTAAAGGAAATTTTGTAAAACTAACTACTACTCAAACTTGCTTCTTTCTTCTCTTTTTATAGCTCAGATGCTTTCTCTTTCATCACTGATTAAATCCCACCTCTCTTGATGGCCATTGGATGAGAAAACATGATCTTGGCCATTCATCACTTTTTGGCGGGAAATTGAGTTTTGACAGTTTGATGAGATAGAGTGTATAGAGGTGAGAAGTAATCAATGTGTTTTGGAGTATAGTTGAGGTGGAGTGTGAGGAGGGGAAAGGTGAGCAGGGGGGGGAAAGATAAAGCCTGGGTGATAGCAGGGCTAGCTGGTGATGATGAAGGAAACCCGTGAGGGAGGGAAAGGTGGAGTCAAAGTTGTTTGACTGGTGGTTTAATAATAAAGGGGGGTCCAAGTTAGGCAGGGGTCACAGGAAAAGGCAGGGTCCAAAAATGATTTTGACAAGTCCAAAAAGGTTTAGGGGTTATTAATAATCTAGGGACTTGTTTGTAAATTCTGAAAACTGAGGGACCAGATCTGCCATTATCTCAAAGTTGTTCCAAGGGCTGAAAATGACAAGTGTTAGTAGTACAAGGAACAAAGTTGACATTTTCCATTTTTTCAGGGACCAATTTTGCCAATTTTCAAACTTGAAGGACCAATTTTGTAATTTTCTCAACTTTTGATATTTTTCACCAAAGGACTAAATTTGACAAGTTATGATTTTAAAAGGACCTTTGGTGACTTTTCTTTTGAAATTTTGACTCAGGGACTAGTTTTGACAAATTTTGAAAGTTGAGGGACTGAAACTGCCAATTATGCAAACTTTGCTCATTTTTCATCTGATTTTAAACATTTTGCATCTGAAACATATAAAATGTAATTTTGGAATATTTTCAGTATTTTGATGCATTTTTGAGCATTTTTAAACGTTTTGCAGTTCAGATTTAACCAAAAATGATGAGTATTTACACACTCATCAATGCATAACGATGGACTCCAGTACCAAGTCACCAAAGACCTCTATCGATTACAACCCTAATTGAGTAAGATCTGATCATCTCATCAAGTCCACCCATTTCTACCCAACATAAAGAACGACAACATGGGCAAACTCGCACGGTTTCGCTTGAAGCAAAGGAGCTACAAGCCATAGCGTTTCAATTCTCCTCATTCCAAATAGCGATAACCATGCACATCAAACTTTCGAGGACCACTCCAAAGTTCTTGAGAATCCATCTGGAAATGAGTACCACCTACCGTCTTCCGACTGATGGACTAAATGGAAGGACCATTCAAGCTATAGAAGTTATACTTCGAACATGAGTAACTTGTTGAAAAGTGGATGGAGCAGGAAAATTGCCTTAATCAAATTCCCTTACAACAACAGGCCATCTCATAAGGCACTGTATGGTCAAACGCGCAAATCAATGGTGTTCAGAACAGAGATCGGCAAGGAACCAGTCCAATGGCTCAAGCTTTTATCAAGAACCATTGATAATAGTGTGCGGACCAGAGGCCGAATGCAAACAACTCTGACCGCCAAAGTCAATAAATATAGGACTAAATGCCGCTTGAAGCTCAAGTCGACGAGAAAGTTAGGTTGAGGTTTCGCCTCAGGAAATCATAAATCATTTTAACAGAACGCAAAGGGCAAGACCTTATTTCGTAGGATTAATCAGATCCTCTCCAAGATCGAGCTGGTAGTTACCAACTCGGATTACCATCAGGACTATACGTTATGCACAAACATTCTATTACGCACAACTCAGGGAAAGCCAACTCACTGGCCCGGAACTAATTCAAGAAACTACTGAGAAGATTGTGCAAATCTAGAACCGCCTACAAGCAGCACGTGATCGTTAAAAGAGATACGCGGACAAAAGATGAAGGCCACTTGAGTTTCACGTGGGAGATAGAATTATGTTAAAAGTTTTGCCACGGAAAGGCAACATCCGTTTCGGAAAAACGTGGAAAGTTGAATCCTCATTGCGTTGAACCTTTCAAAATTCTCGCAAGAATCGGGCAGGTAGCCTACCGACACGAATTACCACGAGAACTCAACTCCAGGCATAACGTGTTTCACATATGCAACTCGAAGAATTGTCTTTCCGACGAAACTCTCGCCATTCCATTGGAAGAAATCCAAAATCGACGAAAGATGGAAATTTCGTCGAGGAACCCATTAAAATTATGGATCAAGAAATCAAACGGCTTAAACAAAGCCGCATCCCTATCGTTAAGATCCATTGGAACTCTCAAAGAGGTCCAGAATACACGTGGGAACGTGAAGATGAATTCGAGCGTAAATACCCACATCTTTTCTCAACTTCAACAAGTAACTCTAACTGAAAACCTGTAGGACCTTAGATATATCAACCTTATCACAAACCCAACACAAATACCACGTTAAACACAAACAGTAGGCGTAGAGAAATAAGAAAAGAAAGAACTTGGTGACTTGAATGATATTCGTGTATATGTTTAGAGAGGTAGAGAGAAGAAAGATGAACACAATAAGATGTTATATTGCTTCAAAGGAAAAACACACACACACTCAAGCACACCCCTCAAATGACATACTTGAGGGGTATTTATAGTAAGAGAGGATGATGCCCTAAGGCTTGGCCATGGGCCTTGAGATGGACTTGGATTGGGCTTGGGTTACAAGAACTAGACAAGGCTAGCTTATCTTAACTAATGCCCAATTAGCTTAGCCCAATCCACGAGCCCGTTGACTATTCTAACACGATATCTAACACACGATACAAAGTTCCTAAACGTGAATGACCATCACTTCTAATAAAACAATTAAGGCTAACAATCTCCCCCTAAGGGGTGGTCATTCAAACGATGCTCCACTTGATTAGGTCTCTACTTTTCTTGAGCTAGGACTTTATGTGTAGATATAGAATAGTCTTGATTCTTTGTTCCTTCATGCTTTGTGATCAGATAATGTGGTTGTCTGCCATTGTCAACTTCGTTGGTTAGGTGTCTCCACGTCATTCTCCATTTCTTTCTCCACCATGCTCACACTTCTATTTTTCTTTTGGTTACCAATGATGTAGTTCTGGAGTCTTTAAACTTTGTAGATTCTTTGACATTGACGAAGAATCATCTCCTTTGATTATGATGAGAACTTTCATGTGTTGTTGGTATGAGCATGTGGCAAGTCTGCACGATCCATCCGCTCCGGAGCTTCCATAAGAAGAAAACATAAAACATTGTTAGTAATAAGCGGATTCTGGCACTTACAAGTTTGAATTTCAAGGGTGTTAACAGCATAGTGTGAAAACACGTCTCTAATTCTCACAGAGGCCGTTCCTGAACTGGAGTCCCACAAGTGAGATAACACGATATACCGAAGTACATCTACAGTTCAGATGAGTCGCTGAGGTACACCGAAGCATCACCCCACGACTGTAGACCGTTTGAGACACACTAAGCGTAATCCACGGGGAGTTACCGAAGTGACCTGCTGTCAGGGCTGCTTGATGTTGACCCTGGCAGGAATTTCCATTCAATCACTGAAGATCACTGATGTGAAACTTCTCATAAATTTTCTGGCAGATTGCTAGGATCTGCGTAGGACTCTAGAATATATCACTTGTGTCCTTATTGATGAACAACAAGCGATGTCATGTCAAGTGTTCCTATGAGATCTTTTGATGAATCTCGTGGCTCTAGACTCAATAGTGCATTTTGGTTTTCCTGAGCGGAGACTAGGGAGAGGGTCTCCTTCTTCAATACCAACCAACTCTAAGAGAAAGTCGATAGATTATGTAGGGTTCCCAGTGAGAATGAAACAAATCCTTTTAAGAGGAATTGAGTGGCTAGAAGGTTTAGTGCAGTGCGTCACTGGGTCCATGACGTCTTTGTCTTCAATACCAGTGTCATCTAGTGACAACTAGTAGCAGATGAGTTGAACCCGGTTTCTGCCCTAAGGTTGAATATGGAGGGCTATTTCTTTTCACCCTTTCTTTTACATTTCTTTTTAATTCTTCAACCCCTTCTTTCTCCTTTCTCACATTACTCCTTTTTTCGATCATTCCTAAGGACTTCTAATACTAACTATTTGTGATGTCCTTGGGTAGATCCTTCCGGCTCTGGCGGATCATAGGACGGATTTTCTATCCTTAGTCACCTTATAACTCCATGACTGTCCTATTGTTGCTATAAAACCGTTTTTCTTGAAAATCTCTCAGAGTGTTTATGATAGAAAACATGTTTGAAACATTCCGAGAGTTTTATATTTTCTGAAACACTCCCCCTTCACATGTGCTTATAAGTTTTGACAGAAATCTGCACAGTGAGAGTAGAGTTCGCACTTTTTGAATTGATCGACTTTAAATGAACAAGACCGATTCGAGACACGTTTACATCACTAGAGAACTAGCTTGAAATTATTACCCGTCCTGGTCAAGTACATAGAAAGTTTCTCGAGATGGTACATTATTCCTCGTCAATTCATTAGTTTCGACTGAGTCGAGCTCTTTTGAGATTCAAACAACGATTTTGATCACATTTTAATCACGTTTCTCCCCCTCAAAAATAGCATATCTATGATGTTTTTGAAACAAAATGATTAAAAGATATGTTTTTCGGAAAGCATTTGGAGAGAAACTGATTTAGCATGAATTTTGGAACAATTTTGGTTTTATACTCCCCCTTAACGAAAGCATATTTTTCATACAGAAAATTTAGAATCAATTAAGGGTTTAGAGGGAGTTATCTTGAGCACAAAATATTTTGAAAGATTTTGAAAATCTTTTTGAACAATCTTGAAAAGGTGCTCAAGATGATGATGATTTCTCATCATTTTTAAATGTAGTGCACTGAAGCGTACACCTCATTTTTCGATCAAAGCACGAGTTTTGATTTGAAAATAATCAAAAGTCATCATTTTGGTCCGGGTTTCGTACTGAAGTATACGAAAGCCATAAAACCATTTTTCTGAAGTAATTTTGAGAAACGACATGTTTTAGAAAACAATTAAAGAACTCTCGCTCAAGCATCTGTACATACCCGTATCATTGTTGAATGACATTTCTAGAAACGTACAGAATATCGATTATACGAGAGACATGTCGGGAGAAGAATATTTTTGGATTTTTGATTTTCTATTTTTTTTTTGAAAATTTTCTATTTTTGTATTTTGCTTTTGTTGGTTTTTCAAATTTTGTATTTTGTTTTTCAAAAATATTTACATAGAATATTTGAAGAAAGAGAAATTACGTTGGGACAAGTAAAAGTGGAGTTAAGAGTGGAACTAGAAAAGTATTTCCACATGCGAAATTGGCATACAGTTCTTCTTTACCACACGGGGTATATGAACCTTCAACACTTTTACAAGTACCTGCATCCACAGAAGAAGAATTTTCACAAATAACAGTGTTAGAAGTACATGTTTCCTCACGGTGAGGGTGATCACTATCAATGGTTATAGTGGATCTGACTTCCTTATCCGAATGATTGTCACTATTATCTGTGTTGGAGCAAGTATCAAAAATCTTTCCTGTGGGAATCCATATAAGACCTATTTTGTTGAAAACTTTGCCCGTGGGTATCCACCTAAGGTAAGATCTAGGAGTTGTTTTCTTATCAGATGCAGCGGAAGACTCATTTTTAGAAAAACTACGTCCTGAAGAGATCGTCCTATTAGGTGTCTTTTTGTTTGTCTTT
>BPTQ01000003.1:178401588-178447376 GCA_019973895.1 Chrysanthemum seticuspe
AGAACTTGAAATAATATGGGAACAAAAAGATCAAATAAAACTTTTTAATACGGTAAAAATTTTAAAACTGTACAAAAAGAATTGGATTGATCTAATCTGGAATCGGCTCGTGTAATATTGGGAACTATAATATACCACTGTAATCGGAATAGGCAAAGGTTATAAATAGGGTTTAGGTGGTTGTATACTCACACAGCCTAATAGTGGGTTTCTTGGATAGTAACACACAGATAGCTAATCAGTGGAGCTGAAAAGCTGGGGGTACAATTTGGGAAAACAACGTGAGTGGAAATCACGTTCTATGGGGATCTATGTGGGCAGACTCGGTAAGTAAAGTAAAACAAGTGGATTATATAACAAAGCTATGTGGGTATGTGGAATCGGATGACATTGTGGGGGTTTAAACTAAATCGCCTGCGTATGCACAATACCCCTTACAATGCTTTAGCCTCTAGTGTTGTGTTCATTATTTCTTGCCTTATGTATGAGGCAAAATTAAAGTATTTTTATCAAAATTTCTATAATAGAATGTTGGTAACAAGCTAATTTTACCCGTGAAGGGTATTCAAATCACCAGGGTTAAATTTTTGTAGTAATACACATTTTTGTGAAGAAATCTGTAATGATGCTGGGAAACGGTGAAAGAACGGAACGGTTGTAGTAGATAGTTCGTGGACTCTTTTATACGATTTTTCCAGTCGACTTTCGACCACTCAAGTATCCAAATTTAATTTTGTCATTCGTACCTGGTATTAGTTTCTGTATATTAGTTATGTTCTTATATTACTATATACCTACTTTCAGATAATGCAATCGTGATTCAAGTACGTTGGCTATGATGCTGTCAAAGACATACGATTTACTTTAGTATGTTATATATCCGGGTTACGCTCACAAAACAGGGAGTTGTGAGCTAAGGCTGTACCATATGCAAAGCGGAACCGGATTCATACCGGTTGCCTTGCCTCCTAAGTGGGAGTTATCTAGATAAATATTGTAAGCGCGAAGGGTCGTCCCTTGACTTCCAAGTACTTCCCCGTAAAGATCCCTGTATTCCCGAATCCGATTTGGTGCATTATCATTAGTACGTGATCAAGTCCAGGTATTTTTCCAAAACGTATAAAAGAGTGGGGTTTTACATATTTTGTTAAATAGTTCATTTGCTCCCCGATACTTTGTGTGGAATCGTTTACACGTTAGGTTTTCACCCTAAGTCACTTATAACACTTCGACGTGGCTGTGCGCTGGATCTATTCCTCCCGTTACAAAATCAAGTAACAAAATTCATAATGAATGAATTTTATCAAGTTAACAAAAATATTAACATCAATTTGATTTGAAATCAAACATTTTTACTAATTTACCAAAATGATCATTCATATACTCACATATATATATGAAAAAGTACAACTGTGATATTACCACAACGATTATATGTCTTTGATTATGGTCCATGCTTACTGTTTTAATTTAAACCTATGAACTCACCAGCTTTCAGCTGACCTTTTTAGCATATTTTCTCAGGTGCTTGATAGATGATGTTGGCAAGGCAAGAAAGTGGCAAAGGGTCGTAGTAATGTCTAAAGAAGTGTTTTTACACATAATGATGTTTTTAAATTGGGACCACTAAACTTATGGGAAGTGCCCATTTTAATCGAACAATGGTTGTAAGATAATATCTTTAAAACTATTTTTATGAAATTAAAACGGAGTATGTATTCCGTTCTTTATTACTTGTGTTGTGATCTCCGATTTCGTAACATTCCCCATAACACGTATGCGTCCGCTAAATCAAATTTGGGGGTGTTACAGTAGGCTAAGGTGTATGGGTGTATCGAAACAATATATTAGGTGAACAAAATGAAATGAATGGCTCAGACGGGTGTATCTAGGGGTATCTTGCACTAAAGGTGAGTGCAACAAAAGGGTTTAACATGGGGGTCGAAAAGTCGAGGTGACTAATCGATAGACACACAATGATAGGTTCTTTGGGTGATAATCCGACACACTCATATGTTGGTGGATTTGGGATAAATATTGGAAACGGATAAGGCTAATGTCACCATATAATATCAAGGGTTATAATGTGCTCGGCTAAGGTCTAATCTAGTTAGGTTAAGAAAAACATGTCAAAATTTTAAAAATGGCATAATTTTTCAAAATAAACTAGAAAAACAAGGGTATAATAAAGTTCAAGAGATAATTCTACTTCCGTCCCCCCACTTGAAATGTACAAAGTCCCTTTTGTACGAAACATTTAAATAAAGGTGAAGAGAAAGTAGAATTAGAGCGAGAACTTCCCTGAAATTCGCTCCTAAAAAGAAAGAAGGCTCACGAAAAGAATTGTGCATTTGCTTAAGCATCCACGAGCAAACTTCATTCCCTGAAATCACACTACCAACAACCATAATTATAAAAAAGAAAAAAGAAAAACGAAAAGAAATCTAACTCACTTTCGTAGGAATCACGGTTGCATTTAGCGTATGCAACAAGCCTTTTAAACCACTTGGTGTCCCAAGTGGACGAGTGTAGTATCGTAAGGGCTTACAGGGAATATACCCACAAAGTTCATTTAAAAACTAATACAAGGTTATTGTGTTTAAAAATAAAGAATTAATACTGGAGGATAGTTACGTTGTAACTCCTAGAAGGAGTTACGCCGTAATTATGGCAGAACCTGGAAAACGCTATTGGAGTGTAGCTACGGCGTAACCATTGCATGGGATTACGCCGTAATCGGCAATGCTCTACAAGGATCGCTACTGGAGATGTGTTACGGCGTAATCATGGGGGTGAGTTACGCCGTAACTGATGGACAAACCTTGTCCCTTTTTAAGCTGCTGCTGGTATCTTCTCCAATTCCTGCAAAAATGGTTAAAAACACAGAACCCAACAGAAATGGAAATAAAAGAAATAAAAAGGATAATTTGGGTTGTGTCCCGAAAGAGAACTTTTCTTTATTAATGAGTCTTTAAGTTAGACTCAAAGCCATGGGGCTTTTACGGTGGCCTTCGAACTTGGCCAACTTCCTCCTTAGTTTATCTTTTGTTGGAGGAGGGATGGTCCCAAACACATGGAGGAATATACGGAGTCATGCTGTATCGAGTCTTTTGCAAAAAAATTAGTCTTGCCCCATTCATAACGAAATTTAGACTCGACTTCCCATTATAGTTTTATAGCCCAAATTTTACTTTAACCCAATTTTCAAATGAGACCCCCTTGTATCCGACCTCCATTATTTTTTCTTCATCAAGACATGCCCAGTCCTTGCGTTTGAGCCAGCCAGGATCGGGGAATTCTCCTCCATTGCAAATCTTTCAGTTAGGATCGCACGTAGGCCATGCCTTGGTGAATCCCCAGACATCATAATAGCCGGTTCACAAAACGAAGAGTCCAATCTACCTCTTCGAACCAATCGGTCATAATATCGTTCCCCCGAAACCAATGTTCCTTGATCAGTTTTTCGTCCTCCCAGCACCACCAAACGTTTTCCTCCTTTTTTATGCTTTTAACAAAAAACTGTCCTCCCCCATTGCACCGTTTCAGAAATGGAGAACACGTTAGAAGTGTTAATTTAGAACCCTCAATCAAATAAGTTATAGGAGCACAACAATGAAGTTTTCCTGTAACAATAGTAGTACCGATTTTATCAGGCACTGAATTTTCCGACTTCATCGTTCTCTTCGTCACTGTCATCTTCATCACTTGGCTCGGTTCCCTGCAAATGGCCAAAATATGAAGGAGGAAAATTATCAGAAAATTTTGCTTGTACCTCCTTGGAAACTTCTTTTGTGACAACTTCATCCGGTTCATGGCACAAAGTTTCATCCATTCTAAACACCACTCTCTCATCACTATATCCCAATGAGAGTTTTTTTCCAAAACCTTGATTCGGGCTCGTGAGGAAGTAAGGAAAGGTCTTCCAAGAATTAAGTGTTCTTTTGGGGTGTTTGCCATGTCAATAACTACGAACTTGGACGTAAATATGAACTTGTAAACCTTGACCAATACACCTCCCGTGATCCCAAGAGAGTTTGCTTTAGTCATGTTGGCCATCTCTATCACCATGCTTGTCTTCCAAAGATCGGTTAATCTTAGTTTCAAAAATATTGAGAGTGGCATGATGTTTATGCTAGACCCAAGATCAGCTAATGCCAAGAGATTATGATTTCCTACGGAACATAGAATTACGAACCCATTTGTGCAGACTTCCTTGATCGGAAGTTTTTTAGTTTCTAACCTGTGTTCGCTTTCTGACTCCTGGTTACGCCTTCACTCATTAGAAGAGTTACGGCGTAACTGCAGACTGTCGCTGGCAGTCACAGCATCCGAGTTATTTGTTGAAGAATGGAAATCATCAACTTGTAATCTTGCATCCTCTTCAGAAAAAACGACCTTACACACCACCATAGGTTTGATCCCCTCAGGTTCAATGTTACTTTTCTTTATCTCTTTACTAAGTTTCTCCACCATTATGATAACGCTACACGCGTCGTTCGGGGTCAAAGGAACTTCCTTTTCTTTGAGCAAGTTTTATAACACCCTAGGCAATGAACCTAATCGTTGTAGTGTAGTATTAGGGTAAGCCACGGGTATTGATATCGTTCTCTAAGGGAATAGGAATGCTAGTGAGAAGTTACTACGCTAAGGTTGGGGTTGAGGAAGATTAATTTTTTATCTTTTTATGTTTTTTAGGAAAGGAAAGGTATGAATCTCGGGGTTTGGATTTGGGGGTTGGTATTTCTACCGATTACTCTACTTATCTAATTATATAATCTAAGGTGAGGGTAGTCTATGTCTAATTATTGTGTGCTCGTATGATGGTTTAAAGATGTGTTTACTTAGGTTTTATTACTCCTTAATTATCTCCTATTGATGGTTGAATTGTCACGTCCTTATTCTTAATCGCGTTGTGTGTCTAAAGTCGTAGGGTATGCGTTTATCCCTAACTCTTTGAAACTACCAAAGGGTCTCGTCTACAAAAACCTCTAGGAATTATAAACTCTAACTCTAAGGTACTCTTTGGATGGTTTAGCCTACAACCGCTCTAAGTGTTATAGTCCAAGGTTCACAAAGATTAATCAAGCATTAATTACACAACGAATGACCTATCGCATTACTAGATCATTAACAATTAAGATAAGAGACAACCAATCAATATTCAATAATTAAGTTTCATATTCCCTAAGCAAACACACAAGTAAATTAGCCGGACATAGAGAACATGCAAGCATACACACAAATAATTGAAGACATAATTGAATTAATGAAGTAAAACACTTATCTTGATGTAAGATAGGGTTTGGAACCCTAAAATATTGTACAAGACAGCCTTGGTTCGGATTAGGTTTTTACTCCAAAAGACTACACACTAAAACTGAAAAATTCGGATTCTATATATAAGATTACAATCGCGACGGCGTCACCTTATGATTTGTGACGCCGTCGGGTCGCCGTCATTAGGGTTTCGTCTTGGCCACTTTAGTCTTGCGACGGCATCACCTTATGCTTGTGACGCCGTCCCCTTCAGTCTTTGACGCCGTCTGGATCAAATTTAGGCCGTCTAAGTTGCGACGGCCTACTCTTTTAAAGCCTGACACCGTCACTTGAAAATAAGCAATTTGGCTACTGTGCCGTCACAGAAGTGCTCCGACGGCGTCGCAGTTAAGCAGTGACGCCGTCCCCTTGTACTTCATCAGTTTGAGTGTCTCGATTCTTAACTTTGGCCATTTTCTTCGTATATATGCGCCTTTTCGTCCAAATAAGTGCCATTCCAGCAATTTGCCTTCAAGAGACCTAAAAAGTGAAAAGGAACGATATTAAGTAATAACGGATACAAAAGTGATCAAATAAGGGCTTAAACGACCCCTCAAAAATGTACATTTTAAAACCTTATCAAATATCCCTTCACTTGGTATTTGCTTGTCCTCAAGCAAATGTGCTTTTAGCCAATTAATTTATAAGTTAGGGGTCATGAAGCATTGGTTTAAAATAGTCCACAACATATATAAGCCCTGCAAAAGTGATAACAAGCACGGAAATTACATACTAGCACCTCACATGGGGTGTTTGGATACTCACATCTCTCGGGTGTATATGAAATATAACAAGTTAGAAATGGAAGATAAACACTCATTAACCGGTCCTAGTACATAGATTACCATAAGCTTGAGAATAGATCAAACCTCCATCGCTTTGGCATAAGCACCTAGGAAAGACTATCAAATAGGTCTTTAAAGGGTAGTAACGTTAGGCTTACGGTAGGGAAACAAAGGGTTTGGTGGGATAGGCTATTTAGTGGTGGCAAGTCAAAAATCTCTATGTTACAAGCATACGAAGAATGGCGTTGCTAAGCCAAGACTCGACACTCTAAACTCTATATAACTGAAACAAACAAACATAAATTTAAGAGTAAATTACACCGTTCGTCCTTGTGGTTTGCGTTGACCGCAGGGTTTCGTCCTTTGACCAAAAAAGTTGCACCGTTCGTCCTTAAGTGTGAAACGTTATGCACCGTTCGTCCTTTGACCAAACGATGTTAAGTTTGACCGTTAAAAACCCATCATGTGACTTGCACATGAGGGTAAATTCGTCATTTCATTTACACTTTATATAATTTGTGGTCCATACTCTTCCACGTAAACAAAAAAGATCATCTTCTCTCACACAAACACAAACACAAACCCAAATCCAACTACATTTCCAAACCGGGACACCAAACCACAAGGATAACAATACTTTTTCTTCACCTTAAATAACACAAACACAAAGTATTGTTACCATTTCCAAACCAGGACACCAAACCACAAGGATATCATTATCTTTGACCACAGATCCAACTACATTTCCAAACCAAAACACAAACACAAAGGTATCTCCATTAAAACGCTCCCAATAACCTTTCCTTTCCGGTGCTCGTCTCATGATGGTGATAACCACCAGCTAATCGATGTTCTGAACCAAGTCCGACGCTCGGTCTGTGACGGCTCCGACGAGCGGTTTTGGCTATCCGGCTCCTAGATCTGTAAAAACGTTCCTACCCAAAAACCACTTTAAAAATTATCCCTAAAAGCTAGTGATACTAGTTTGGGTGATGTGTATAATGTCGCGTTTATAACCGGGCGCTATTACGGATTGAGACCAAATTTAGTTTGACATGGTAAGGTTATTGGTTGATGGGTCTTTGATCGAAACCATATCAGATGATTTTATCAAAGTTAAAGATTTCTATTAGTTTATTTTTTTATAATTTGTTTCGGTGTTGATAGTGATGACTTAATTGTTCTGAGTTGAGTCAATTCGTAACTCGTACTCGTGGGAGGTCAAGCCTTGCGTTGAATTTGATGGTGGCAGCGTATGGTGGCTACTGAGGCGATGTGAGGTGATGGTGGTAATGGTTGTTTTGTGGCATGTGGCGGTGGAGAGATGGAAAAGAGGGAGGGTGGGGGTTAGGGTGGCGCGCGGGGTAAAAGAAACGAGGGTGGGGGTGGTTTTGGGGCACGTGATGTAGTAGATCAAAAAGAGGGAGTGGTGGGAGTCTTTTGGAGTAGGCGGTGAGAGGTGGGTGCCGGCGGTGGTGTATTTTTCCGGTCGGCGCAAAGGGAGAGAGAGAAAAGTGGTGAGGATGATGAATGGTTGTGTTTGTATGTGTGTTTGTGTGTGGTCTTATCCACATAAACTACACCGTTTGTCCTTGCACCGTTCATCCTTATGGTCTTGAAATGACGAATTTACCCTCATGTGCAAGTCACATGATGGGTTTTTAACGGTCAAACTTAACGTCGTTTGGTCAAAGGACGAACGGTGCATAACGTTTCACACTTAAGGACGAACGGTGCAACTTTTTTGGTCAAAGGACGAAACCCTGCGGTCAACACAAACCACAAGGACGAACGGTGTAATTTACTCTAAATTTAAAGGATAGATGTAGGATGGTAGCCCGTATGTTTTTTTTTTTTTTTTTTTTTTTTTTTTTTTTTTTTTTTTTTTTTTTTGACTCTATTTTTTTTCTTTTCTCTTTTTCTATTTTTTTCTATATTTTTTTTTTCATACACTTTTACTCTACCATCCTCTACGGTAACATCAAAATGATAGGGATTTATAGGCACATCCCTACACTTGAGTTTTTATTACTCTAACACAAATTTGACCCGAATTGAAAAGATCAAAACACTTGGGGTACGTTATTACGCAAATAAGGGAATTTAACGTTCCCTTCCAGTCATTTCATAAACTTTAACTTTTCCCATGAGTCCCAATCGTCCCAAAACTGTGTACAAAGGATATGACTTGACTTAGCAACTCATGCAAGCAACTAGATAATTGAACTAAGGGTTTAGGGTGATAACAATAATGCACTAAAAGTGAGTGCATACAGGGTAGGCTAAGGCGATTTGGGTGTACATTTGGGGGTGGGGTGTAAACAATGCTCTTCATTGATATTCCGGAAAAACCGAAACATCACGAGAACCGCGAAAAGGATAAGCTCTGAGGGGTTAACTAGGGGTATCGTGTACTAAAGATGAGTACAACGCAAAGGGTGTGGGGGAATTACTCAACCGATGTGGAAGAAGTAATTATATTACGGGTATCAAACAAGGGTTATCCTAATGCCTCTTATCATTTAGTTATTCCTAACTACACAAGTATAGTTTTACTAGTGATCTCGGAATGCATCACAAAACAAGTTCTAGTATCTAATATACTACCGGTTCACACTCTAAGCATTAAAGATGAATGCTTTAATTCCTACTAATCTAAGGGTGATCCTCACATTTTGGGTGGAATTTAGGTGGTAAAGGGTTTTTGTGCTAATCATGTAACTTCCTATCCGTGAGACGCTTTTGTTAAGACTAATGGCCCACTCCTATATGTCATGAAAAATTTTAAATTTGGTGCCAAAATTACCCTAACCGACATTTTCTCATGGTTTATTACACAAATACAATTGGACAAAGCAAATAGTCAAGGATAAGCATAGTTTCAAAGTTCCCGTTTTATTTTCCCTCCCTACACTTAAACTGAACATTATCCCCAATGTTCCCCGAAAGTATCAAAGTTATGATAATAGAAGGCAATGAAAAACGAAAGAAACTAATACTCCCCTGATTAGCTCGGTAGGATCCGTGTGTGAAGTAGTGGTTAAATCCTTTCCAAGAAGAATGTATGCGTGAAAAACTCCTTCCAATCTTATGTAACTTCTTCTTGATAAATTAAACCTGCACACTTGAAGAAAACAAACGAAACCTTCGCGTAAAATCGGCGGTAATAATATATATAAGACTCGACTAAACTAGGATATAATGCTTGTGGAATGGATGTTTACAGAATTTCTGGAAAATTAAGACCTGGAAAATTTCAAAAATTTATAAGTAGCTCAGAAAACGAGAAAAAAGTAATCTGTTGTTTTTACTCCTTCCTGACGCTGTCAGGTTGCGATCCTGACGCCGTCAGGTTATCCTGACAAAAACTGGTCTGCGATTTTCTGGAAATAATTCTGGAAAATTTACGTCTTTAGAATCTGGGAAAATTTTGGCAAAACATCCATTATGACTCGATACAAGCATTTGACTCGAACAAACACACATATATATATCTTTTAATTAATTGTTATTCTCATGTTTACGTTTCTTTTGAAAACGTGTGTAATCCTCCCTACACTTATCCTATATGTAAAATACCTTTATATGCAATTAAGACAAAGTTAAAAACAAAATAAAGCATTTTCACAAATTTAAACATGAGAATAAGCAATCAATAAAAGATATATGACACTAACAAGCAAACAATTAAGCATGGGTTGCCTCCCACGAAGCGCTTTTCTTTATTTATGAGTCTTGTAGCTAGACTCGTAGTCGTGCTCCTACGTACCGATATAAGTAAGCCTATCCTTAACAATGTCATAAGGATCAAACTTATCATTTAAGTTCCTAGTAGTACGTTCGGTTCGATATGCCTTTTCAAACTTTTCTCCATCGGGATCATAGATTGTTATCCTAATGTGCCACTCTCCATTACCATCACTAGGCGGTCTATTCCAATCCCACTTATGTTTAGGCTTTTCAATTTTCCACCTATTCATGACAAGGTTGACGGGCAAACTTCCTAGAAATTCGGTCATCTTCCTAAATACTAAGGCGTCCTCAAACGGGTTCACTTCCATGTCCCTAGCCATTTCTTTTTCATGGAAAGTTGCTTTACTAGCAAAGGCTTCATCTAAGTAGAAAGGTCGTTGGGGACCTATGAGGTTCTTATCTATCCAAGGTCCATATCTAGAAGGCGTCCTATCCAACCTAATCTTATGTGGGATTTCCTCTTCTTTGTAGTACGTATGTCTTTTGACATCGTAATTTGACCTAGCACTCCCCTCTCCTACCACTATCTTGGACATCTTACAATCGATGATGGAACTAGCGGAAGCTAAGAATCCTCTTCCTACTAGTAATGGACATGTCGGGTCCTTATTCATGTCTAGCACATGAAAGTCGGCCAAAAGAGTCAATTCTCCTACGTGTACTACCATGTCTTTTATTATCCCTACCGGATATGCAACACTACCGTCCGCTAGACCTAAGATGGTTTCCGTTGCTTCTATTTTCCCTAAGTTAAGGCTTCTATAGAGGGACAACGGAACAAGATTGATGCATGATCCTAAGTCGGCTAGAGCATCGAGAGGTTTGGAAGTTCCAAGCCTACACGGAAGAGTAAATAGCCCGGGATCGTCTAACTTCTTAGGTAGATTATTTCGCACAAAGGCGGACCCATGTTTTCCAAGTTTAAGTTCTAACTCATATTTTTCTTTTAAAGCATTATAATAAGGTGCATGAGCTAAGACTTCAAGAACCGGTTTCTCATGATGGAGTTCCTTGTACTCCTCCTCTAAATGAGGCTTGGTTTCTTGGTTGACGGGTTTTTCAAGAGTAGGTTCTACCAATGGTGCAGGGCCTTGGTACCTCATTTTGGATTGCTTGGAACCCTTGTTGATAGCATTTACCGAGTGAATCATTGGGTGTGAGGGGCATGGATGTGCACTCTTCCATGGTGAACAAGAACATGAAGTCGACGAAATCGAATTCACTTTTGGGTTCTTTATAGTATCACTTGGTAGTGCTCCAATTTCCGTTCGTTAAAGGCTTTTAAGAGGGCATCAAGCTTATTTGTCATCTCGCTTTGTCTTCGCTTAAAATCGGCTTCAAGCTTAGTCAATCGAGTCTCTTGAGATGACATGAATCTAGATGCAATTGCCTCAAGATTAGTGGGGTTCCCGGTGTTTAGAGAATTGAACCTATTAGGTGGACTAGATGAGCTTTGGGGTGTGCTTGAGTTTTGGTTCCACTTAAGGTTAGGGTGATTTCTCCATGAGGGGTTGTAAGAGTTTCCTAAGTTGTTTTGTTCGGGCTTGAAAGTGTACCACTTCTCTCCCGCTCCGTCGGTACGCATGGAGGCGTAGTCCGCAAAAGCTTGTTCGGGGAGTCTTGTGCAATCACGAGTGTCATGGGGACCACTACATAACTCACAAGGAAGAGTGATTTTATTCACTTGATGTGAAGAATTAGGATTTTCGTAGGAACTCATTAGGAATTTAACTTGATCTTCAAGTTCGATCATCCTACGATCGGAAGATTGTGAGTCAATGGGAGGCAAGAAGATTGCCTTAACGGTTTTGGGCAACTCACGGGGGTCATTCCAACTTTCGTTGTCATAGAGAACAAGGTCCTCTATTATACCCCATGATTCTTCCGCGGTGAGATCACTAAGTTTTCCACCGGCCGCTTGGTCAATGGATCGCTTGGTGGGGAAGTTGACATGATCATAAAAGATTTGGACTTGGAGCCAAAGATCAATGCTGTGATGAGGGACTTTATGAAGTAAGTCCTTGAATCGAGTCCATGTTTCGTAGAGAGATTCACCTTGACGTTGTTGGAACATCAAGATGTCATTCCTAAGTTTAGTGGTTCTCCCCGGTAGGAAAAATTGAGCAAGGAAACGAGAGGTGAGATCATCCCAACTTGAGATGGAGCAGGTGGGAAGTCGCTCAAGCCAATTACTAGCTTGGTCCCGTAGAGAGAATTGGAAGAGACGCAGACGCGTGGTCTCTCGAGTGGTAGCATCAAGGTCGATGGAATCGACAATTTTAAGGAAATCCCTTAGATGCTGATTTGGATCTTCGGAACGAAGTCCATGGAATGCACATCCGTTTTGCACCAACCGGATGGTGTCGGATCGCAGGGCCGTAGTTTGGGCTTGTTCGGGAAGCTCAATGGTGTTTCTATAGCCTAGGTGGCTTGGTCTTGAGTATTCACCAAGAGTACGGGCTCTTGGCGGGTCATTTGGTGGTGGGTAGATGAATGGTGGGTGGTTATCACCTTCCATGATGAAAAGTGATGGGATTACGAACAAAGGGCACGAAGAAGGGGGATAGACTAAGAGAAAGCTAAAAATGAGAAAAAATTTTACTTGATAGGAATCAAGCAAAGAAAACCTAAACGAGGTGGACTACTAACTAGCTATTCTATTCCTCGGCAGCGGCGCCAAAAACTTGATAACGCTACACGTGTCGTTCGGGTCAAAGGAACTTCCTTTTCTTCGAGCAAGTTTTATAACACCCTAGGCAGTGAACCTAATCGTTGTAGTGTAGTATTAGGGTAAGCCACGGGTATTGATATCGTTCTCTAGGGGAATAGGAATGCTAGTGAGAAGTTACTACGCTAAGTTTGGGGTTGAGGAAAATTAATTTTTTATCTTTTTATGTTTTTTAGGAAAGGAAAGGTACGAATCTCGGGGTTTGGATTTGGGGGTTGGTATTTCTACCGATTACTCTACCTATCTAATTATCTAATCTAAGGTGAGGGTAGTCTATGTCTAATTATTGTGTGCTCGTATGATGGTTTAAAGATGTGTTTACTTAGGTTTTATTACTCCTTAATTATCTCCTATTGATGGTTGAATTGTCACGTCCTTATTCTTAATCGCGTTGTGTGTCTAAAGTCGTAGAGTATGCGTTTATCCCTAACTCTTTGAAACTACCAAAGAGTCTCGTCTACAAAAACCTCTAGGAATTATAAACTCTAACTCTAAGGTACTCTTTGGATGGTTTAGCCTACAACCGCTCTAAGTGTTATAGTCCAAGGTTCACAAAGATTAATCAATCATTAATTACACAACAAATGACCTATCGCATTACTAGATCATTAACAATTAAGATAAGAGACAACCAATCAATATTCAATAATTAAGTTTCATATTCCCTAAGCAAACACACAAGTAAATTAGCCGGACATGGAGAACATGCAAGCATACACACAAATAATTGAAGACATAATTGAATTAATGAAGTAAAACACTTATCTTGATGTAAGATAGGGTTTGGAACCCTAAAATATTGTACAAGACAGCCTTGGTTCGGTTTAGGTTATTACTCCAAAAGGCTACACACTAAAACTGAAAAATTCAGATTCTATATATAAGATTACAATCGCGACGGCGTCACCTTATGATTTGTGACGTTGTTGGGTCGCCGTCATTAGGGTTTCGTCTTGGCCACATTAGTCTTGTGATGGCATCACCTTATGCTTGTGACGCCGTCCCCTTCAGTCTCTGACGCCGTCTGGATCAAATCTAGGCCGTCTGAGTTGCGACGGCCTACTCTTTTAAAGCCTGACACCGTCACTTGAAAATAAGCAATTTGGCTACTGTGTCATCACAGAAGTGCTCCGACGGCGTCGCAGTTAAGCAGTGACGCCGTCCCCTTGTACTTCAGCAGTTTGAGTGTCTCGATTCTTGACTTTGGCCATTTTCTTCGTATATCCGCGCCTTTTCGTCCAAATATGTGCCATTCCAGCAATTTGCCTTCAAGAGACCTAAAAAGTGAAAAGGAACGATATTAAGTAATAACGGATACAAAAGTGATCAAATAAGGGCTTAAACGATCCCTCAAAAAGGTACATTTTAAAACCTTATCACATTACTTCTAGGTTTTTCAAGGTTGTGTCGTGGTTGGAGAGACTTTTATTCGTATTTTCCTGGAAATTCTTGAGCCATTCATCTTGTTCTTTTTGTTTTTGGGTTGAGGCCTCCAGAAATTTTCTAATGGTCTCTTCAATGCTGGGCCTTCTTTCCCCGAAAGGCCCACGGTTGTAATTTCCGGGAGGTCCTCCACGATAGCCATTACTGTTTCGATTATCCCCTTGAAACGGTCGATTTTCACCATATTTAACTTCTTCAACCTTGCTATCTTCGTCAATGAGAGGACAATTTTTGGTGAGATGTTCCCCTCCACAGCTTTCACAACCTACTTGGATGGCATGAACACATTCCCTGAGCTTGAGCATGTCCCGACCTAGATTTTCAAGCTTGCTAGTAATGGCGGTAATACCTTCAAGATTCCTGCCTAGGCTTCTTTGGCTTCCTCCATCGTGCCATTTTTTAGAACGATCGGCCATCTTTTGAATGGCTTCAATGGCTAGAATAGAAGTTATGCTCGGAATTGGTCCTTGGTAGTCCAGCATATGTCTTGTAGCCACGTTGATACCTTTGTAGAAAATGTTGACCTTTTGATGGATGTTTAGGTTATGAGTTGGACATTTATAGAGGAGATCGTTATATCTATCCCAAGCTTGATACAACGTTTCATCGTCATCTTGTTTGAAATTATGGATCTCCATTAGCTGATTAGATATCTTCGAAGGAGGACAATATCTTTGTATAAAATGCGTCTTTAGGAGAGCCCATGTATCAACTGCCCCGGCGGGCAATCTTTCAATCCATCTTCTTGCTCCCCCAGTAAGAGTCATGGGGAACACTCGTAGCATAACAGCGTCATGAGAAACACCAGGAATGTTGAAAAGGATTGCGATGTACAAGACATTCTCAACGTGTTCATACGCATCTTTGTCCATGTTTCCCGAAAAAGGGTTAGCACGTAGCTCCCTCATAAACTGTTCTTTAATCTCAAAATGGACATTAGCTCCAATAGCCGGCCTTACGATCCCCGACCCTTGTTCTTCTCTTGTCAATGCCAAATATTCCTCAAGGGTGAGGTCATCAATGTTTACTACTTCCATGGTACCTGAAACTTGAAAAGAAATCGTGAGAATGCAAGAAAATTCAAAACAAAACAAAAATAAAAGAGTTAACAAAAATCCTATTATAACTCCCCGGCAGCGGCGCCAAAAACTTGATGCAGGTTTTACTGACAAGGTTTTAATATTTATAAGTGTCTCGTTTACCTATGGTCCACCCTATGCACTAACGGGCAGTGTAACCGATCGTGTGTAGTGTAGTAATCGGTAAAACCGAGGTCGTCCCAAGAGCTATGTGAGCGGATTCTAATTAAGTCTAATTATCACTGGTTTTAATTGTCGAAATGATTAATTAACTAATAAACAAGAAATAAAGAAATCAAATAAAGGCAGAGGTTGTGATCAAGAGAGGTAAAGTGTGCTAACCTAGTTACTCATCCTATCATGTTATGTTCATGTCTAATTACTTCCAATTGATTCAAGTGGGGGTTTAGGTCGCTAGGACAACATTTGTTCAGTTCGTCCTAACCTATCAGCAAAGGTTTTCACCGGAGATCAAGCTACTACCCTTGAAAGTCCAGTTGTTTTTAGTCCCCTAAGCCAAGTCATTAAGTTCCACTACATGCAAGATTCATAACAATGAGTGCCCGGGCGCTAGCATCTTAGACACTCATCCCTAACTTCTTAAGTTCATCCAAACGGCAGGTGATCATTTGGTCAGTTCGCACAAGCGAAGAAGGGTCGTCAGTTGGTCAATTCTTACCCTTCCCACTCAGTCTACCAACTTAGGGTCAGTTGGTCAATTCTTCTAAGCAACTAGACACTACCGTCATTCAAAACTACCGAAACAAGGGTAGCTACCAATGAACTATGCATGCATACACTAGAAAAAATTATACGGAAGCAATGTAAATATAAACATGACAATTAAGGAATCATAACTAGGCTAGCACCAAAGGTGCTTAGCCGATCATATTAAGAGAAGCAATCAATTCAATGTTTGACATAATAAATACATGAATCGAAAGTAAAAAGAAAAGATAATTGCTAATACTTATCGTTAGGGAGTGATTTCTCCCTTGGAGATGGCTCCGTATGCTATTCAAGATCTGCCATTTGTCCCCTACTCACGTTCTCTACTTTTTGGTGTGGAGTGAATGATGTGAAATGCAGAATTTAAGGCTGGAATTTATAGGCGAGATCTAGTTACGGCGTAACTTAAGTTGAGAGTTACGCCGTAACCTATATAAATCAATAATAATGCTCTCGTTATAGCTGGTTACGACGTAACACATGGGATGAGTTATGCCGTATCTTCAATACATGTTACAATGTCATGATTACGCCGTAATCGTTGGAAGGAGTTACGGCATAGCTTGTAGCGGCGTGAAACTTCTTTTGACCTAATGGGTTATGGCATAATCATTAGTGGGAGTTATGCCGTAATCTTCTGTTGAGCTGGCCTTCTGAGTCACGCATTAGCTACGGCATAATGTGAGAGTGGAGTTACGCTGTAGCTTCATCACAGTGGGCATACTATCATTATTCTCTTCTAAAATCTCCAAATCCGCGTCACTTTAGCTCCAATGCTCGTAATTTACCTGAAAGTGAAATATAGAGGAAAACAAGCGTAAATCCATATAAATGATATAAAATACGAGCATTATCGGAGGAAATTGACACTTAATATTTAGAACTATTTGATGTTATCACTTCTCTTCTTAGATCTTCGAGAATTTCAATTGGTAATTGATCCTTTGGCTCAGCATTCTTCCCTTATCTCTCATAAATCTCTAGTAGTATTACCTCTCTTAGTACCACGTTTGACCATTCCCTATCATCAACTATTTGGTTGAGGTTAGCTCTATTACCACTCGACATAATGCGAAGAAAGTGATGACAATTATGGTGAAGATCTAAAAATGGGGAGTAAAATGAGTTGAGGGAAAATGATGTCAAAATACACACGTGAGATATATATTTGTGGTTAGGGTTGAAAGTCATGTTATTTGTTGACTATATATTTCAACCCTTTATTCCACCTTTTCAATATCTTTTCAGGTTGTATTCTGTTTGTAATACTTTAAATAGTAAAATCATAAAAAGGCTTTTGCATATTTCAACGTTAGTCCATATCCACCAAGAAAGCTATACACATTTCACATTTGCATATATATTGTTGCATGTATAGTCCAAAATCTAAGATCAAACCTAAATATGATAATACACACAAAAACAAACACAATAAACGAAAAAAAGAACATAAAAAAACATTATATATTCGATACGATAGTCAACAAACTAGGTACATAAAAAGTAGATCAATAAAGCTTCACAAAATAACATAAAAGGTAGACTGAAAACATAAAAACCCATCAAAAGCTTCACAAAATGGTCTTCCGAACCTAAGCCCCATTCCTACATTCGCCCCAGCATCTGCAAGAATGTAAGCATTTTGTCGATGGATGCCCTGGTTTGGTCGACCACTTGCATGATTGCCCTGAAGCGTTCAAGCTCCTCGCGCACCACAACCGCTAAAAAGCCATGTTGTATTCAACAATGAGCTCTTGCCGCTTCCCAGAATCATTCAACAGCTCCTGTCATTGGTTCAACAGTTGGGAACGACGCATCCACTAAAATGGTCAATGTCCCTCGGTACTTGAAGGATCATTTGTTCTTTCAAACAAAATGATCCTGAAGTAGTTGCCAGTTCATTAAGAATATTGCATGCACGAACATGCTTGGGAGCCATTTGTTGTTGTCGGTTAAAATTAGGGTTTTGCAACTTTGCTAAAAAAGAAGAAGAAGGAGAGAACTTTATTGCGTTAAGTGGCAAGAATGGGTGTAAATGAAAAGGCTTAAGTGCATGTAAAAACGAAAACCTTCTGAAAACGCGTCGAACACAGTACATTTTCTGACATATATTGAGATACGAACTAGAGATATACGGCTATGGTTCTTTGATATGACCATGGTTGATCATTGTAGTCTTTGATATATTACCTCTTTAGTCCCCAAAGTTATATTGAAACAATAAATTTAGAACTAAATAATCGAAATGACGCATGTCTGTTACTATTAGTTATTACGGTTTTGTGTGTGCTAAACTTTGGACTAATCGTGCAATATGTTAAAGGTATGAACTTTACTATTTGGCTAACTAAACTGGTTGTATACCAAACGAGTCAGTGTAGACATGGGTGGTTTTTGTTAACTTGACCTTTGACTTATGTGAACAACTTGGACAAAGCGTATCATGGAATCCTCAAAAGATTTTGGAGAAATAAAAAACAGGCGACGTGTCTTGTCACAAGTTGGCCACTTGTACTTCGTTGTATTTTTTTTCTTCTAAACTTATGCGAATTTGTATCGTATGTAGTTAATTATTTATTATGGTTTTCAACTATTTTTTTCCTTTCTAAATGTCATTTAACACTATGTTTCTTCTAAGCTTTACTGTATAATGGATCTAAACCTAAATTATTGAAAACAGAAGTTGTACAACATAAATGACAATTAAGAACAATATTTGTTATTGCAAAAAGCAACTTACATATTAATCTGCCGTGACACCAAATTCCATCAACAACATCACCTCATACTCTCGTTCTTGTCTAATTCTTTTCTCCAACTCTTTTGAGCCCCTGCCTCTTCTTCTAATGTTTCTCTTAATATCTATTCATCTAATTTTAGTTGATGTTCTTGTTCCTCAGTAAGACATCCATCACCATTGACATTTTCAGGAACTTTAGTTTCGTGTTCATCATGTATCTCTTGATCAAATAAATCTTCTAGTGTTTGCTCAAATGTTTCCTCTACCACCACCTCTTTTGACGCCTTTGGTTGCATAAATGGCTTAAAAAATAATTATATTTGTAACTAATTAACCTTAAAATCAAGTATAGAAAGATAAGAATTATGTTTACCTTTAGAAATTTGTCCGACGGATTAATGTAAGATTGCGTATTGGGGAAGAATAAAAAAAATCAAGTATATAAAGGAATGTGTGTGTATGTGTGTATGAGATGACTGGTGTGTTACTCAAATAATATATAGTATAAAAGATTTAAAAAATCAAAAAAATACTTTACATCACCAAAAAAAATATAAAATACAAAAAGTACATTTGTGCAATGTAGTGTACAGTAGCCAACACAGAACAAAATGCCAAAAACAAAGATTCGGACAAATTTGCCCTCATGTGTTGTGCACGTGAAGACTGAAATAACTAGCAAAACTAACGATCGTTAGAAAATTGGACCAGCAGCGCAATATTTTCTAAATCTTGGAGTAAAAAAGCAAGAAATCACGTTTTTGGATGTCGTTGAAATCCGGCCCTTTTACAGGGACTAACAGTGTAATTTACTCTAAAAAACACTAATAAAAATAAGTTAAGAAAGTGGCCCGTGAATGACATGACGCAAGATATGGACACTTTTAAAAGGGTAATCGGTCGATACGAGGTAATTAGTCATTGAAATGATTTAAATGAATGTTTTATGAAAGTATAATGACTCATTTAACAAATTTTGCTAGTAGAGTGACTTGGTTAACATGTTTTGATATTGTACTATTGTAGTGAGACAAAAAGCCTTAAACTCATATACAAAGGGTGCGTTTTGTTGAAAGGGTTTACGGGGCTTAAATTCTAAAAATAAGTTTCACCTAAATAATAAGTCTCGTTTGATGTAAAAGCTAAGGAGGGCTTTTGAAATTGTAAGCTCCAGCCCAAAAATAAGCCTCATGCACAAAAATGAGGCTTAATTTTTTGTAAGCCCAAAAAATAAGCCTCGTTGATATCAAATTACTTAATTAGCCACAAAAATATCTACTATATACATATGTTAATTTAGTTATGTCTTTTTTAGTAATTTTACAATAATAAGTTTTAACTTAAACTAATTTGCCAAACAAGTTTATGAGCATAAAATTTTAGTTTCAGTTTATAATATAAGCCCCAATCACAGCTCCAACCCCAACCCATTTTACCAAAACATACCCTAGACTCAGGTGAACAAAAAATATCAAGTGGTATATTCGTTGTACATGGGCCATGTATGATCAATGGGCGGGATACTATGTATATGGGCCAGAAATTCAAACATCTCATAAGATTTATCAGCTTATATATATTGGGTCTTATATGAGTATATCTCACATAGGAGTATTTAGGAGCTTATATATATTGGGTCTAATTGTATTTGGTGTGAAGTCATATGGGTGTCTCACACTGTACCTCGTATAAACTTACAAAGTTACAACGAGCACATATCTCAAATACGAGATAATACACCATTGTAATTCATATGAAAGTGTCATCATATTATATATATTAACTAAAATGCGGGGATTTGATGTGGACACGACACGTGTCCCCCCGCATTTATTGCAAAGTTTTGCAACTTGGCAAGAATGGCCCCTCAGGTTTAGGTGTCGCTGCAAACTAAGTCCAAACATTAAATGCAAAGTTTCATAACTTGGCAAAAACGGTCCCTGAGGTTTAAGTATCGTTGCAAAGTAAGTCCGAACATTAAATGCAAAGTTTCACAACTTGGCAAGAACAGCCCCTGAAGTTTAAGTGTCGCTACAAAATAAGTCCTTATAAGCCAATCCCGCTGCATCGCGCGGGTTTCTACACTCGTTTCATATAAAGAACATCTCACATGTTTCTTGCTACACCATATCTTTCATGTGAAATCATGACAAATCCATATATATTTCATGTGAATCAACTGTTATACGTTTCTACCTCAAAGGCTTGAACCCCCGTCATTCCTATATCTTTCTTACACATTACATGGCCTCAAAGGTATGAGACTTATCTTTAAAATACTCATCTTCTTATCAGGTACCATTTTTTCGTTATCTTCCCCGCACTAGTGCCGGGGCACTTGACAATTGTTGGATCCCCGTTGAGAATATGAGTGAGATCAACTGTTTGAACCATTCAGATGATAGTCATTGAGTCACTTGATTCGGCATGTGAAACCCTATATCTTTTGACAAAGTGTTTGGAATAAACATTTTGCACAACTATTATTTTTACATGTATGATTTAGGCTTGAATGAAATAATAATGTGTCTAGATCCACAAATTATATCTTAAAACATGAAATATATCAATGCTAAAAAAGATCTCTTACACAAGATCATGTGATCATGTCTCACATGTCTCTTAGAGCACAAGGTATGGGCAATACCAATAACACGTTATTGGTATGCCACCTCAGCGCCACATCATACACTTCCAAATAACACACCAATAACTCAAACACCCTCCCTCATAACACACCACTAACATGTTATTGGGTCCCGCAAAATACCCCACTAAAAATACCCACCCACTCACAATACAAAAACAAAAAAGACAAAAAGACAAAAAAACACACACACAAGTTTCATTTGGCTTGAGCCACTCTAGTAACTCAAAACCATTTGGCATGTAAATGGCTTATTGCATGGTATGGTAGTTGGCATGTTATTTGCCAAAAATTTTGTGTTTGGCATGTTAAATAAAGACCATACCTTGTGCTCTTACACTATACACAATGTTATATTTCATGCGAACCAACTACCAAGTACTATAAAGTCCTAGAGACACCCCACCAGTTCTATGCACATCTCTGCATAACATTCTTGCTCACATAAAAATGGGTTCAACTTATCAGTTTCTTCTAATCACGTTGCCCATCTTATTTTCAGGTTATGCATTGAGTGGTGGGGATGGTTGGACACCCATCATGAACTTAAGTAACACAAAAGTGGTGGACATCGGCAAGTTTGCAGTAGCAAGACACAACTACCAGGCCAAAACTCTGCTAGCCTTCAACAATTTGGTAAACGGTCAGACCCGATCAGGGGCAGGAACAGAGTACAATATCACAATTGCAGCCAAAGATGGTGATGGTGATGATGATGATATGCTGAAGAACTACATAGCCATTGTTATTGATAGGCAGTTTCAGGACTTTATGCATCTTGTTTCCTTTAGAGGACCCGTTTAAGCAAAAGGAAAGTTTATCTATAAATTGTGTAATGTTCAAATTGTGGGTCAATTTTTGTAGTTGAAAAAATGTTGACATATTTTTTTATCTAATGCTATCCAAAATTGAGTAAGAAATCATATGCTAATAGGAGCTTGAGTTTTAACCATGTGAATTACTTAATTCCTGAGGCTTTAACCCATATCCAAGCATGAATCCTAATAACTTCATGACCAAACGATCCGAGATGCAAATATTCTAAAAGTTAGGTTCACAAAAGCCACAGAAACGACAACAAGATGACACCCTCGAAAGCATAACAAATACACAAGCAGTCTTAACATGTATCCTTAAGGGTGAAACGAGCAACGACTATCTACTCCATTCTAAGTCAGCACCAGATCGTAAATTAGCATTGTTGGAACGGGTTGTGTCTTCAGGTCTTATGGAATTCACAAATGTATGCCAACCCAACAGGTATGGCACAGCAAACTGCATTTAACATACACCGAGTTACAAAAACTGATTTTATGAATATTTGAAAATTGCAGAGCTAAAGGGATTTATGAAAAGGGCATACATTGAAAGCAGAGACGAGAATTGCAAATTCAGCCTTTGTAACCGGGATATAAATGCTCTCATCCATGTTTATAAGCTTGTTTTGAACACCTTCAATTCATAAAACCATTTAGTTAAATTAAGAATCAAGAAATTAGTACTCTAAAAAGCGACATTAGAATAGTAATTGAAAAAGTTACTGAGATTAAAGAAGTGGCCAGATCCATCTGGGAGAGGCTCCACCTTCAAAACCTTCCTAACCCTTCCCTCATCACTATAAAAATGTACAATTTATCAAAACGAACATCATCATAACAAAAGTTTTTTAAAGAAACCCAAAAATTAAATTCAATATATTACATGTGTGAGACATACACATGAATATGAATGTAGGTTACCTTTTTCCTTTAAAAGGGTCATGAAAGAATTCACATGAATCCCTTGCACCAAGACTAATAATACTTCCGATTTCAGTAACGGATAACGAGAATACCTGGAATTGTGGACAAAGATTTATAGATAAAAATAATTAGTAATGTCCAAATGATAAACCAAACAGAAACACACAAGGTTGATAACCGACAGATGATATTAACTTATATGAAAAGGCTGACAATTTCTTCGTTAAATTCAGAGTAAATATGAGAAGTTATGAAAAGATAAACTTAGCATAATAAAATAGATTTTCAATTGAAAAACAGGGAGTTTATACATTTTATTAAAATCTTTATCAATGTTAAAAGGACCTTATTACCGTCAAAATAATCAGGGTTGATCATACTAGCTACATATTCTACAGTCTATATCCATATTTTTTAGATCTTAAAAAGCCCAAACGAGACTCATATGTGTTACTCAAGAGTCAACTTCTTGATAAGTTTCTGTCACAAATAATCATCTTCATTGATAACAAAAAAATATGAGTGAATATATGTGCTCATGTGGAAGCAATGAAGCATAGCAGCGCAAATGGTTCATGTTGCGATTTGTTAGGTCAACTTAATTCTTCATTTGTGTAGGTCTCATTAATACAGGGTGAAGAAAGCTAAATTGTGATGGAGGGTCCAATCAATCTTCTTTTGTTTAAGCATATAGAAACTCATAAAAAGAAAAACCATACTAGCAACCACTATAGAAGTAGGCAAAGCCGCAAAGTACTAAACTATGCTAATAACGCTTCCCTGAATCTTTGTTTCCTGTAATTAGTTGTACTATCTAAGTGAGTCTAATCCTGATGTAAGTGAAATGCAATTGAGACCATAAAATTGTATAAACGAATAAAACATGATCTCCAACATAATGGTAAATAGGCTATCTGCATTACATGTTTCTTATGATCTATGTAGTTATCTCGGTTGAAAATCACATATCGTTCAAGGAGCGATATTTGAAATATCGGTTATCGCGGTGAGATATCGGTGAGATATCGGTTTTTTATATTATCTAGAATATTAATTATATATTTATATATATATATTAAAATCATAACAAATTAAACAAAAAAAACCATAATATAAATACCCCCTACCTTCCCACTATCTCATTTTCACTCTCTTCACTCTCTCACTACAAAACACACACACATATTCCTCCTTTCTCTCTCTCTCTATATTTTCCGGCCAACCCATTAGGGTTCCGGCGCCGTCTTCATTTCCGGCCAACTTTCCGGCGAAATCCAACATTTACACCACCTATCCTAGATGATAGATCAAGGTCTCATGGTTCTATTTTCGTGCCACACGCATTTTGAAACACCTTAACGCGCCCTAGATCGAGTTTTTAAGATTCTGAAAGTAAAAAAAAATGAAAGTCAACATATCGCCATATCGTTCATCTCGCCGATTTCAAAATATCGCCCAAATATCGCGAAATATCGCCGATATTATCGGATCCGATATTTTGGGGCGATATTTTGAACCGATATTTTTTTTAGGGGCGATATACGAGATCTCAATGATATATCGGCGATATATCGTCCGATTTAACTACATAGCTTATGATCTAATATACCATTTTATTTCTTGTTTCGAAACATGTTTCTTAGGACCAAATATACACATGTATTTTAACCTATGACTGGCCCTGTTTCTCACATGTTTATTAGAATACTATTTATGTGAATTTATTGCTATAAAAAAACAAAGATTTAACATTAAAAAGTAAAAGGAGGGGATGGTAAACATATAAGCAAAAAGGCTGAGATCCTCATTCAAATTTAGAATATTTTGAATCATCCAGGTTCTAGACAGCTTCTTATAACCAATCCTAAATCAAAAACTTTAATCCATATATCACATGTTTCCTACCACGTAATACACATTATTTCCATGTGAGCTTACTGCTATAAAATCTGACACAAACCCCCTACAACTCTTTCTATTTCAAATTTACATTTCTAAATACTTCCTAGCCATAAAATAACCGCTTCTTACAATATTAGCCTTTTTTCTAGATTTCATTTTCAACATTTCCCCTGTTACAGCGAGTGCCATGTCCCATGTCCCAAAATAAATTCCCATCAAGGATTTGTGTGACACAAGGATTGTGGGTTTTGCAAAATTTGAGTGGAAAGACACAACTCAAGGTTGAGACAACACTGATATATCACAACTTAGTGAAAGGTGAGTACCTCCGAGACTATGGAATAAAGTACAACCTAACAGTCACAGCCATAGATGGTGCTTGTGAGGATAATAATAACATAATAAGGAACTATGTAGCCATCCTCAATGATGCAATTTAATACTCCAAAACCAGGACATTAAAGGTACCTGCTTTCTGCTCCAATCGTATTGACGAACACCAGCAGCCGGCGCAAATTGAAGCAAAATGAAACCTTCCTTTGTTAACTTAAACGCACCCGACTGCACAAACAATTACTCATTTAGTTAACGGGTGTTTAGGATTGTTTATCTTTTCTGCTTATACTTAAAAATAAGTACTTAGCTGCTCAAAAGTAAGCACTCCAGCTAACAGTGTTTGGATTTGCTTATTTTGTATATTTTTTTTTAATAAGATCCATATATAAATAGTTTTCGATCTAATCCATGTGTAATGGGATTTAGGTTAAATATGATGGTAAAAAAGTAATTCTAATTTCATCTTAAATAAGCACATCGAAATAGGCATGCTTATTTTGCCCCAAAATAAAACAAAAGCAGTTTGAATGATCCAAAGGGCGTGTGTGTTTAAGCTTATTTGGCCGGCTTATAGGCTTATTGAACTTTGAATAGTTCATAAGCTCAAAATTTTGGGCTTATGAGCTTATTGAAGTTCACAAGCTCAAGTTGATAAGCTCATAAACCCAAAAATATGAGTTTACAAGCTTTTCAAAAGTTCAATAAACTTGTAAGCCGGCCAAATAAGCTTAAACAAACACCCCCATAAAACTTCAAAACGGTAAGCAGAAAAAATAGCTTCACATTCCGATTTTAAAGTCAAACAAGTAACATTTCAGCTTTCACATTATTCATTCAAATTAGCACTAAAATCAAGCATAAAAAACATACATCTAAAGGAGCAAACTCAGGGGGACGAGGTTCGACAGTTAAAGCAGCTTTCCCTTTGTATATCGAATGTCCAATGAATACCTTTGGTGCCTCTATTCATTAATCCAAACATAACCCAGTTCAATTTCATAACATTATTTAACAAAAAAGAAAAAAACAACAAAAAGAATAAGAACAGAAAACTATACGAGGTTGAGTGTAGGATGAAACATCAGGCCTTTGTTGTTGTTGGTCGGAATATTGACATTTGAGGATATGTTTAGTTGAGGGTTTAGTGTTTATGAATTTAGTGATTTGTGGGTTTAAGAAAGAAAGGGATTTAGGGTTTTGGGTGATGCAAGATTTTGGTGTTAATCCTTGTGGTGTTGAAGGTATTGAAAGGTTTAACATCTTAAGTTGTTCACCGGTGACGGTGAGTGTAAAAATGTGGGAATTGTAATAGAAGAATCTTGATAAACCCTTCAACAACCCTGTTTTTGCCGGAGGGGATTGAATTTTTGTCTTTGAAATAATAAGGGGGGCGTTTGGTTTGGTTATGGTTTGTAAATGAGAATGACTATGGATATTAATTTTAGACTAAAATACATCGTTGGTCCTTAAACTTGATCATACGTTTCACGATGGGATAAAGTTGGGCGTTATTATTGCTGGAGGTTCAAAACTTGGGCTTTATATGCCAAACTTGTCCCTTGACCAGGATTGTCATAGTCAACTTTAATTTTCTGGCTTTAATTCGATGGTATAATAGACCATTCACAATTTTGACCCAACCTTCAACCCAGGGACCAATTGTGATTATGCCTACTAGACGTTTCTTCCCTGATACGCTAGCATTTAATTTCGCGCGAACCAATACACCCACCCAACAAATAACTTTACCAATCATAATACACCATTATCCAGAAACGATAAACTGAAAATCGAAATCCGAATCTAAATCCTCATTTCCAGAACTCAAAAGACCAACCCAACTTCCAACAAAACCATGTCGATCGATCGTATTAGCAACATGCCAGATGTAGTGATCACTAACATTTTGAATCGGTTGCCTTTGTTAGAAGCGGTGAGAACCTCTAGTTTAGCTCGAAACTGGATGTCTAAGTGGATTTTGCTCACCGATGTCATAGTTGAAGAGGATTTCTTTTATTATTTAACATATGACTTTGATGGGAGGCTTGTTACTAGACTCTTAAATCGGCTTATGGGTCCAATAAGAAAGTTTGTCTTCGCTGTAGAGCCAAGATCAATGCTTGGAAGAGACGAATTTCATTATGAATAGATTCGTGATTGGCTCTTGTTTTTGGCTGGGCATGGAATTGAGGAGCTGATTATTACAAACTGGTATGGTGATCGAGTTACGTTCCCAACCCAACTTTACTCTCGTAGCGAGTTGAAACATCTGGTACTTCATGTTTGTGCTATGGCTACTTTGGAATATTTTCATGGCTTTCCAAATCTACTGAGCTTAGAATTGATTCATGTCAATTTTCTAAGCGGTACAGTTTGGGACTTTATTGCTGGTTGTCCCTCACTTGAGTCTCTTAAAATGAAACGTCTTAGTACAAACGAGATGAGACTATGGGATATTGCAAAAGTTAGGAATTTGAAGAAGTTAGATTTGAGATTCGGTCTTTATAATGTTGTGACGACAATCACAACATCCGATATCTTTCACCTGAAAAGACTTCAAAATCTTGAGACCCTTACATTGGATTTTGGTGATTGCACGGTAAGAATAATTTGAGTTTTACACTTATAATTTTACAATGTTAAAGAAATGTGTAACAGTAATGTAATTTAATCTTTAAAACTTGTTGTAGTTGATACATGAAGCTAATTCTAGGATGAATGTGCCATTTGTATCCCTGATTAACCTTAAGCTGTCCGATGTCGATTTTGGGAATAGTGTTATGGTATCGTTCATCATTGAAATGATTCGTGGATCTCCAAATTTGAAAATGTTGGATACCAGAGTAAGTGTAATGCTGTAATGCATATGTATCAAATAAACATTCCTAAATTGCCATGTTTGTGTATCTCAACACTATTTGATTTTTCAGGTTGCAAACACGCTTAGTGTTCTACCTTTGGAAATAATTTCCAATGTTGTAGACAGAAACACATTCAGCCATGGTCAGCTACAGACTGTGGTGTTTCGAGCTTTTCCTAGAACAGAGCATGAATTAACTTTAATAAAGTTTATACTTGCGTGTTCCCGGTCGCTAAAGACAATCAATATCAGGCTCAGCGATAGGAGTCATGATGGGAATGAAAATATCAGGAAGAACTGGGAGTTGGCTAGGAAGCTGTTGAAACTCCACCGAGCCTCCCCACAGCCGTGGTAGATTTCTTTGAGTGGTTGTAGTTTATGTATGGGTTGAATACCCTACGACAATTCATGTTGCAAAATAGTTTTTGTATTTTGGTACAATATTTGTTTATATGGTTTGCTTAAAATTAGCTTGTTCATATGTTGTTGTTTGTGCGTATTGTATGTGGTTGTAGTTTATGGTGAATGGCTATTTTGTACGTAATATTTGAATTTTGACTTTCTAAAGTCAAAATTGCAAAACCATTACTCAATATTTGACTTTGTAAAGGCAAAATTGCAAAACCATTACTCAATATTTGACTTTGTAAAGTCAAAATTGCAAAACCATTACTCTATATATGTTTTTTTGGAGTTTATTGATATGTTTTAGAAGTTTGACTTAACAAAGACAAACTTGTAATGGTTTTGTGTTGTTTAATCTTCAACTAAGTTGTAGTATACGTAACTTGGCAACTTGAGGGACCAATTGTGTATTTTAAAGTGATTATTGGGCGGGAGTTTTAAGTATGACAACGGAAACCATGACAAATTCAGGGACCGAGTGTGAAAAAAAAAAGTCACTATTAGACCCTTGACCGTCTCTTACCGGAGACGCTATTTACTTGTGCACACCAACCGATAAACCCATCCACCACTTTTTCTACACACAAACAATTTCCAATGGAAGATTTCCCGATTTTGAATGAACTCATGGAGATTGCTGGTTCATCGAAGTTGAATGATCGTATGGCTGTGTGGTTTGAAGAAGAGGTTGCACGAGAAGGGCTTTTGAAAAAGCTAGTTCTTCAGTGCATTGATCATTTGAAGAGGGGAATCATGAAGCGTAGGGAGCTGATCGAAGAGAACGAAGCTCTGGGACCTCGGGGAATAGCGCTTGACTATTTGGATGCACTAAGGAAAATCCAGGCAAGGCACACACACCAACTTGTTCAATTCATACAGATTGTTGGTCAAACTGATGAAGTTATTCGTTTCAACGAAGGTTTTGTCAAGAAAATGGCTGAGCATAATGCCTGAATTTTGGGTATTTCAAGGGGGTAGATAAATGGGGTCTTTTGGGTGCTATTTTTGGAAATATAGGTTGGTAAAAAGGGTATGTAAATTGGATCTTTTGTTTAGTTGTTGGTCTTGGTTTGATGTAGTTGTTTCTGATCTTATAACCGACTATATTAATGATAAAATATCATCTAAGTTTTATGTGTTTAATCTGTTCTTGTATTGTGATATTAGGTGTATTTTAGTCCAATTAGTATCAGCAAAACCAAACATCCCCTTGTATCAGCAAAACCAAACAGCCCCGTTTATCAGCAAAATTTGAATCAGCAAAACCAAACACCCCCTTGTATCAGTGATCGGCTCCCAAACGTTAAGTTTACTCACGCAAGCTGACCACTTGTGAATGGCCAACTATAAGAAACTTAAAACAGCTCAGACACCAATGCAATGAAGATCAGGAGAGAATAGGGTTTCCCCGGGTCGTTATGTCCCAGCGAGCTATGCAATGGATCACCAAGCGAATAGTGATCGAGAGATTTGAATGGAAAAAGGGATTGTGATTATTATAACTACAGAAAAAGTCTATAAATTACAACGGCTTAAATGCAAATTAAAGAAAATTAAAAAGATGAAAAATATTAAATAAACGCTATCACTATTTGCAAAATGATGTTTTTGATTTTATGTTTTATAAAACTGAATTAAAAACTACGTTACGTACAACAGAAAATGTGAAACTTAAACAATATAAAGCCTAAAAATATGAAAATGATATTTTTACAAACCTAAAGATAAAAGAAAATTTATAGAAAAATAAAATTATTTTTATAACTATTAAATTAATTATTATTAATTAAAAACTATTTTTAACTATTTAATATTAACCTAAAGTACAAGAAAATAGGAAACAAAGCTAGAAAAATAAAATTATGACTTAGAAAAATCTAAAATATCAAAAGAGAATTTTCAAAACTATTTTTGTATTTTTCTGATTATTTTTCTATTTTCTATGAATTAAAAACTAATTAAATTGCTTAAAAATACAAATTTAACTAAGAAAAATCTGGAAAAATATTTTTTTGGCTTTTTATATTTATCTTAACTTAATAAAAATGAAAAATTATTTTTTTGAAACTTTTCTTAATTTTTTGTATTAAATGCTAATTAAAAAGTACTAAAAATTGATTTAAATCAAGAAAAATAGCAAACTAACTTAGAAAAATCTGAAAAATTCAAGTTAAGCTTAAAATAATATTTAGAATCTAGGAAAAATATAAAAAACATGGGTTGTGTGCAAGAAAATGAGACTGCAGTGTAAGTGGCTTATAAATAAGCACTTTTGAAATAAGCAAATTAGAACCAACAACCACCAACTGATTACACAAGCCAAAATATGCTAAAAGTACTCCAATGCAACAATTTAAAACTGCTCTCAACCACATAATAGCAATCTACACAGATTTGGATGATTTGAGTTTATAAGCTAAAAACAGGTTTGAGGTGCCTACTTTGAGCTTAATCACAAACTTCCCAATAAGCTACAAATGAAAAACAGAAGTATGGACTTGTACTAGACCTGGTTGGCTATCTGTAATCCAAAGCTGAGGCTTGGACAAGCTCAACTGAGCTTGTTGCAAGCTCTGCAAATGGCCTGTGCACACTCAGTTAATACTGAGTGTGTGCACAGGGCAGATAAGGACCAAATGCCAAGCTCATTTGGAGCTTTAAAAAAAATGACAAAATTATACAAAAATGACAATAAGCAAGTAGACCAGTTGAACTTTATACACCCACAATTTCAATTGATTTGGCTCAAAAATGAGCTCATGAAAATTCCATTCAGTTGGGGTCAAAACAGGTTTTTACCAATTTGACTTTTGGAGTAAAAAAATGAAATGTTGACTTTGGTGAGATTTGAGTCCAATGTGAGGACTGATGATGATGTTTATGGATGAAATGAGGCTGATACAAGCTTTGTTTATGTATTCTCAACACAAAACAAGGTTTTGATTTTCCAAAACTTCAACAGATAAGCATAAAAGACAGATTAATGATTAGATTGACTTTGGTGGTTCACATGCACCATTTTGAGACAGCTATGAGTATAAAAGAGTTACACAAGAATGAAACAACAGATATCCACTTTTAAGCAAACCTCAAGCACAGCTTAATCACTTGATCCAAACACCCTTTTAACTACTGATTTGCAATTAAAACTGATCAAACAGCTAAACTAGCTAAGCCTAGTGATCAAACTGAATCTAATAGACCTAAATACAACTAATTAAGCAGGTATGAACTACTTATAACTACAGTTACAGATTATGCACATGAAACTTTAAAATGACTTACAAATGGTCCATAGCCACTATGGCTTGAAACCTGTGAACCCAAGAACAACTACCTATTCTAAACCAACCCAATGAATTCTAAATCACCCCACATCTATCACTGCATCACCCATTTCCATTGCCCAAGGATCATTGAGTTGACTTTCATTGACCAGAATACAACTTTGCTTGAAACTTAAATTTAAACTTACAAAAAGCTTTAATAAGCTTATGTAAGCTTATTTGAGTCTACAAATTAAACCACTAAAGCTTTGACATAGAAATTTGAAAATGAAAATTTCACAGTGAACTAGAAACTTGGAATGTAAACATAAACTGGAATTGATACTTGAAAAGAGTTTTAATACACTTAAATAACTTAACTTGACACAATGAAACAAAAGATTACAGTTTAGAACTTAATTTAAAACAGAAACATAAAAACGACATACAATTTTAAATTTAAACTAACTACTACCCTTTATCTTCCTTCCCATGCTTCCTTTTATACTCCAAACATCTTCTCTCACTTCTCTGATTGTTTCCCACCATTTTCCATGACCATTGGATTAGTTGAAATGATCTTAGCCGTTTGATCTCATTTTGGCGCCAAAACACTTATTTGACAGTTGGGGTTGAGTGCTTGGGGAGGGAAACATTTAATGTGTTTTGGAGTGTTAGGAGAGGTGGGGGGACATGGTAGTGTAAAGGTGAGGATGGGGATGGGTTGTCTGGTTTTTGCAGGTGAGCAAGTGGGGAAGGAAGACTTATTGGCGCCAAGGGGGTTAACCAGATATTTGACTTGCTTGTTTGACCAGGGGTTGAATATTAAAAAGGGCGGGTCAAATTGGTAAGGGTCCAAAGGGTAATATGACAGGGGGTCCAAATTGGTTTGTGACAAGGGTCCAATGGCTTAGGCTTATTAATAAGCAAGGACTTGTTTTGTAAATCCTGAAAATTGAGGGACCAGTTCTGCCAAATTTGCAAAGTTGCTCCAAGGGTTAAAAGTGACAATCTCCAAAAGTACAAGGACCAAACTTGACATTTTCCAATTTTCCAAGGACCATTTTTGCCAATTTTTAAACTTGGAGGACCAAACTTGTAATTTCTCAAAACTTTTGATATTTTTCACCAAAGGACTAATTTTGACAAGTTATGATTTTAAAAGGACCTTTGGTGATTTTTCTTTTGAAATTATGTGCTTAGGGACTATTTCTGACAATTTTTGAAACTTGGGGGACTGAAACTGCCAATTATGCAAACTTAGCTCATTTTTCATCTGATTTTGAACATTTTGCATCTGAAACATATAAAATGCAATTTTGGAATATTTTCAGTATTTTGATGCATTTCTGAGCATTTTTAAACGTTTTGCAGTCCAGATTTAACCAAAAATGATGAGTATTTACACACTCATCAATCAGCAAAAGCAAAGGTAGTGGTTTAAAAATATGTGTTGAAAATGCAAATGATTTAGCACTAAATCATAATGTATCACCAAACATCCCTTTGTATCAGCAAAACCAAACATCCCCTTTTATCAGCAAAAGTTGTTTCAGCAAAACCAAACACCCCCTTGTATCAGCAAAAGTAAAGGCAGTGGTTTAAAAATATTTGCTGAAAATGCAAACGCTTTAGCACTACATAATAATGTATTGACAATGGTGTATTGTTTAGGAAGAAATTGGTTTGGTGTTAGTATTGACAGTGGGACTGAACACGCCCAATGTCTCAAATTGTAACATCTTGAATTTTGACTTACCCAAGTCAAACAAATTCATGAAAGGCAACAAGAAATGTGGAAGCTTATAAAGAGGCTTTGATAATGGTGTATTGACAATGCTTTAGCACTAATGGACTGAACACGCCCAATGCCTCAAATTGTAACATCTTGAATTTTGACTTAGCCAAGTCAAACAAAATTTATGAAAGGCAACAAATTGTAACTTATCTTTGTGGTATGACTTGGGTAAGTCAAACCTATTTAGAAATGCAAAACGATTTCAAGCAGTACAATGCACAACCAAACACAATTACTTACATAAGAACCCAATTTTTTATTCATCGATTTCATGTTCTCAACAACTACAAAGTTTCCTATCATCTAAACATACACTTCCACAACTCTCCCTATCATCCTTTTCCTTCATTTCATTCCTTTCCTTAAGATATTTAAACAAAATTTCCAGATTTTTAATCCTTTCTCCCAAATCGTTAAACTTTGATAACACGGTGTCAGCCTCTTCCTTCTCCTTCTTAACCCCCAAATCCTTTTCATTTGGGCAGTCTTCTTTCCTCAACGAACTCAACAAAGCCTTCCCCTTATCGTTTTGTGCCATTATAGTTTTTTTTGCTATGGGTAGAATGTGTGTTTCTTGTATTTTAGGGTTCAATGTTGTGTGTTTCCGGTACTAATATTGTTGAAGGTTGGGTTAGATTCTAACTATGTTGGGTCAAAATTGTGAATGGTCTATTATACCCTCGAATTAAAGCCAGAAAATTAAAGTTGACTATGGCAATCCTGGTCAAGGGATGAGTTTGGCATATAAAGCCCAAGTTTTGGACCTCCGGCGATGATAACGCCCAGCTTTGTCCCATCGCGGAGCGTATGAACAAGTTTAGGGACCAACGGTGTATTTTAGTCTTAATTTTATGAGGAGATACCAAACTTTTCTTACATACCACCAAGGGACTCATCTCCACCATCCATCTAAAAATAAATCAATGGCTGAAATTAAAAGTATTTTATGATTCACATATTTTTTATAATTTAAATATCTCTTAAACCGTTAATCGTTAAGTGAAAATATTTACACCGTCGCGAAGAGCATTTAATTATCTTTGTATAGACAGGCACTTTGATATACTTTCAAAAAAAGAAAAAAAAAATCATTTTTTCCTGTTCTTTCGTCTTTTTTTACGTTACTTGAAATTTACATGAAAAAAATCATATATGATTAAACACTAATTTGAATATCACATGTGATATTAGTGTTAAATCATATATGATATGTGATATCACATGTAATATTATATGTGATTTTACACTAATATCACATGTGATATTACACTAATATCACGTGTGATATTACATATCATATATGATATAATACTAATATCACATGTGATATTCAAATTAGTGTTTAATCATATATGATTTTTTAATGCAAATTTCAGTAACGTAAAAAAACGAAAAACTTAAAAAAAAACGTGAAAAATACGAAAAAAAAATTTGTCGAAAGTATATCAAAGTGCCTATCTATAGAAAGATAATTAAATGTTCGTCGCAATGATATTTTTTTTTCGCTTAATGATTAACGGATTGAAAGTTACTAATATTTGAAAAACAAGGATGAAAGTGGGTTTTTTAAAATTGTTGGGATTAATCTCATCCATTAGATCAAATAAAAATGGATGGTGGAGATTGATCCCTTGGTATGTAAATAATCTTTTGTCCTCAAATGATTTTAAATCTAATTTTATTTAAATGAATTTGCAAACCCATCAGCTTTGACGGGTTTAGATATGCTTAGTTTGATACCGATTTTCAATTTCCAATCCTACCAATTGAACAATTATGATGAGGAAAAAAAGGTCTTTCTTTCAAATTTATATCTCAAACCAAACATCAGGGGTGTTCAAAAAATTTGAGAAATCGATGAACCGAGCCGATGCGCTCAATCCAAAACCGTTAAAAACCGATAATCAAAGAAACCGAAACAAAAAAAAACCCGAAACCAATAAAACCCGCTTACCCCAGTTCGGTTTCGGTTTTTACTTTTAGTTATCCACGGTTACTCGAACCGAACCGTGTATAATATCCATATAGGTTTCAACAAACCGTTCCTAAAAATGTGCAAGTATTAACAATATTATTGAACTACTTTTATCGTATAACGCATTTTTACTTACCTAATTTGATCATTTACTAACGTCCATGGATTACATATGATTAAAGTGATCGTAACTTATAAACGTCAAATACATAGTATTTGTTGGATCGATGTACTCTAACCAAACTAACTTAAATAGCTTGTTAAGGTTTAATAACCTCGGATAAATCCTAAGTTATTAACAGAGAAACACTGAGCAAACTCTATTAAGTATGCGGAATTTACTTAACAAAGCTAAGAAGAATAACTTTAACTTTGAACGATTTTATTAATAACTCTAACTCTGCTTATTATGCAGATCTTTAACAACTCTAATAATATCGAACTTCTCTCTAAAACTCTAATAAAATCACGTACATCTTATGCCAATCTAGGGGTCCTTTTATAGGCTCAAGGATACCCTAGTCGGTTTACAATTTGTATCCTTGTACGTCAAGTAATCTAACATAGAATATTCTAGAATTACAAGACTTTCTATAAACGAATAAAACAGTTCTTAGATCTTGCAGTACTTTGACTTCATATGCAGTACTTTGACTTTATCATTAAACAGTACTTTGACTCTTTGACTTTTCCAGTACTTTATAGTTTACATTACTTTATCTTTCTGTAATACTCTGTCAATCTTCAGCACTTTCATATCCCAACAATCCTCCCCTAACTTGAATTCTACTAGTTTGACTTCAAGTTCCTTTGTGAATTTATCTTTATCAGCTTCATCTTTAAGGACAGATTATGTCTTTGTCTTTGGATTGTATCTTTGTAGTTTCTGTGCATAGTCAAAGTATCTTTAGAAATATTCTTTTACAGCATCATCCAGCAATCTCCATCTTTTCAGCAACACAGCAACATATGACAATTTGTACATTAATTCAGTTTAAGTTGTAAACTATTCTCATCACTTCTAGGTGTGTTAAATCCTGTGAGAGGTGAATCATTGAAAATTTAATGGATTTAGATCTCTTTACCAAAGCCATTAACTCTGGAGTAGCCAAATGTTTTGGTGTGTAAGACCATGGTACACTGATAACCATATGATTTTTAGCAAATCATCAGCTATCAACAGATTTGATTTGTCTTTACCAAAAGCTGTACCCTTCTGGACTAGTTAGTTCTTTCATCATGGTGAACTAATTACCATATAATGGTTTTTCCACAGCCTTTACCACAAGCCATTTTCTTGTGGGCTAGCCAACTCTTCACATTACTGATATGGTGAGTTGATTACCATCCAACTTATTAGCAAGTTGTCAACTAAAAACGGATTTGATATATCTTTACCAGAGCCGTTTGCTCATGGATTAGTCAATCTTTTTGTAACCATGGTGGATTGATAACCTATTGATATTATCATCTCAAAAACCATTTATTCAACCTTTGTTTCAAAATATTTGTTACTTAACAAAAGTTTTCTTCAAAAATCACTTAACTGGTTAAAAGCTGCAAGCAGTACTTTAATTAAAGTACTGTTTGATCAGCAGTACTTTGAATAAAGTACTGATTTATCAAAAATAATTTATTCAATTAAGTCACATACCAGTTATTCATTATCATCAGCAATAGTAGTCCAGTTGATAAACAAATTGATGACCATACAAGCAATTTCATTGTCTTCTTCAACTTCCATTCCATGCTCTAGCATCCTCCTCATAAGATCGACTGTAAGAGGATATCTTCTATTTGCAAACATGTGAATCATTGTACCATTTTCCAGCTCTAGAACATGAACTCCAGATTCTTCAAAAAATCTCCAACAAACAATTTCCCAGCTCTCTTTATTCTTCCAAATTTCATCACTACTCTGTTCATCAGTTTCCCATGCAGTTGTGAGATCTCCAAGTAAAACCAAACCAATTCCTTCTGATGGATGATGTTCAAAATAATCTTTCACCACATGATATAAATAGAATAGATCCACTCTATCTATGATATGCAATAAATCCCATAGCCTGTTGAACACTCTGAAGCTTTCATCTTCTCTATGAAACATCAGATAGCTTCCATCTTTAGATTCTACAACTTCAAAAGTAGTAATCTGAGATCTGTTCATCTTCATGTCAACATCTTCTCTGGAATATTCAAAATCTACTATTCTGAGATAATTTCTTAATTCATCCCTAGTTTCAGATCTTAACTCAACTTTTTCTTTCTTTGAAAACTGTATATCTTCAACTTCAGTTTTCCTTTTTCTTTTCAAACTTTTCTTTCTTTCTGCTTCAGTCCAAGTAGCTTCATCTTTATAATCTTTGATACTTGCAACATCCTTCTTATAAGCTTCTGTCTCAGCATCATATAATCTTTTCATATCAACATACTTCAGCTTCTGCAATCCTTTATATCCTCGACTTTTTAAATAAGCAATCATTGCATTCCTTTCTTTAGCAAGATTTCATTTTCTAGGCATAAAAGAAACAGGAACAGGTGACTCTAATGGTTCACTAGCTTCAGCATTCAATTCCTCATGCAACTTCTTAGCTGCTTCTCTATTCTGAGCTTCTTCAGCTTCCTTATCTTCTCTATCTTTAGCATCTAATTCCTCTTGAATCTTTCTAGCTGCTTGTTCATTCAAAGCATCTTGAGCAGCTCTTAACTGTGCTAAAGTTGGTTTCTTCTTCTTTACTTCTACCAAAACACCTTTTCCTTTATCCTTAGGATCAATAGCAGGTTGAGAAACTCTTGATTGTTCCTCTTCTTGAACTCCTGGAATAGTAACAACCCTTGGCTTTGATAAATCATGCAAAATAGTTGCAATAAATTCATCATCACTTGTAGTATGTATTCTTTGAGGTGTATCAGCTTCCTCTGGTATAGCAGTTGTTGAGGGACCAGCTTGTTCTTCATGTGGAATAGTTGAAGGACCAGCTTCCTCTTCAAAGTCTAATACTCTTGGTGTAACCAATTCTTGTCTGTGAGTTCCAGTAAAAGCAGTACTTTGTTGTTCAGTACCTTGATCTTCAGACCTTTCTTCTTCAGTACTTTCAATGACAACATGCTCTTCAGTACCTTGAGGTTCTTTTTCCTTAACAACATCTTCTTTCAAATTCTTTTCTTCTAAATTCCTCCCCAATTGGTCAGAAGATGGTTTAGGAACCTTTTTGCCTTTGTTTTTCTTCTTAAATTGCCTTCGGCGCTTGTTTTCTTCCTTAACCCATAAGCGATAACGTTTGATAAAAGGCGTAACAAAATTCTTTAACCTTTTATACTTGAGCATCAACCTCTTAATCTGTTTTGCTTGAGCCTCAGTAGTCTTTTGCAATTTGACCAACTCCCTTGTCAAAACATAATTACCCAATGTTAAATCATCAGGGGATAAAGTATGTGAAGCATCTCCTTGAATTGGTGAATGTTCCTCTGGTTGAGAATCAGGAACAGAATGTTGTGGAGATGGAGAAGGTGAACCTGCAACATCTTCTTGAACTTCAGTACTTGAGGAAGCAGTACCTTGAGATGCAGTACCTTCTTGAGATTCAGTACTTGCAGATGCATTACTTGCAGGTGCAGTACCTTCACTTTCTTCATCATCTTCAGCATCAGCTCTAACAGCTTGAACAACTTCCATCATGGAAGTAGTTAAAGGAGTGTCTTGACCTCTGAATAAGTCACTTCGTCTCGCCATAAAGGTAAAAATCTTTGCTTGTTGTACAATAACAGGTAGTAAGTCTGTAGGCTTTGGTACATCAGCAAGTTGTTTGTTCAAGAAAACTTGTATAAACCTAGGATACATTAACCATTTTGATCCATGAGTGATGTGAGAAAGCATGCCATCTAGAATAAGCCTTGAAAAATTGAAAACACGATCTGTAGCCAATCCCACCATAGCAGATGCTATATTAGATCCAAATTGCTCCCATGAAGTACTTTTAGCACTAATACAATGAAGCAACACATGCACTAAAAACTTCCATTGAGGACAAAATAGTTATCTCCTGAAAGTTTGTTCTGTTAAAGACCCTTCATAACCAATGTGCCCAAAAGTTTCCCAAATCAACTGCTTATCAAAATGAATAACCCCTTCTTCATCATTAAACAATAAGTCTTCTCGAATAGAAGCTTCAGTAATCTTCACAGTTCTTCCAGCAACTGTAGCCCTAATATAAAATTCATCATTCTCCATATTATCCCTTGCAGTAGCCCAAAATTCTTGAATCCAAGGTTCAATTAAATCCGGCTCCACTAAAAGAGCATAACTGATTGGCGACCCAATGAGATAATCAATAATATCATGAAAAGCCTCATTAGATTCAGTCTTGTCTAAATTCGCCACCATGTTGTGCTTTGAAACAGTAGGACGATTCGCCATGGTTGAGTATGTAAGAACAATTAGAGATAGAATCGAATAATAAAGAGATGGTGAGAGAAATATGGAAAAGATATGAGAATATCAAGATGAGAGGGAAAATCGGAGAGTAGTTATTTATAGGTGAGATTTGAAAAATCACAGCCCATAATAACAAAGTTACCATTAGTAGAATTACCCCTCAATATTACCGTTGGAACAGTACTTTAATAAGACAAACAGTACTTTCCACGTGTGCAGTACTTTCCCAAGCAGTACTTTCCAAGCAGTACTTTCATAAAAAACAGTACTTTTCCAAATTCCTCTGTATAAGCTAAGTATACATAGATATCCTCCCCTCAAATAATGCACAAGACTATACTAATACTAAATAGTCCTCCCCTTAAATGTAGCTCAGTAGTTAATCATGCCAATGCTTACAACCAAGTGATTAAATCTTGAAACATCAAAGCCTTTGGTGAGTAAGTCAGCTACATTATCATCCGTGTAAACCTTGACCACATTAATGAGCCTGTGCTCATAACAATCTCTGATAAAGTGATGCCTAATCTGAATGTGCTTGGTCTTGGAATGATAGACTGGATTCTTCACAATACAGATAGTACTCTCATTATCAATATTGATAGGAGTATTCTTAAAATTGAACCCATAATCCAAGAGTTGATTTTGCATCCACAGAACTTGTCCACAACAACTTGCAGCAGCCACATATTCAGCTTCAGTAGATGATGTTGCTGCAATTGTTTGCTTTTTACACTGCCATGAAACTAATCTTCTTCCAAGATATTGGCATCCACCTGTTGTTGATCTTCTGTCATAATTATCACCTGCATAATCACTATCTGAAAAAGCCTCCAAGTGAAAAGGTGAATCCCTGGGATACCACAACCCTAACTTAGGTTGTTGTTTCAAATAACAAAAAATTCTCTTCACTGCATTCATATGAGAAATCTTTGGTGAGACTTGATATCTTGCACATAAACAAACTGCAAACATGATATCAGGCCTAGATGCAGTGAGATACATAAGACAGCCAATCATTGATTTATATAACTTGACTTCAACTGGGTGTCCATCTTCATCCTTGCCCAATAAGTTAATTGATTTAATAGGTGTAGTGACAGACTTCATGTCATCAAAATTGAACTTCTTAAGTATGTCAGATACATACTTGTCTTGACTTATGAAAATCCCTTCCTTTGACTGCTTAACTTGAAGTCCCAAAAAGAAATTTAACTCACCCATTGAACTCATTTGAAATTCTTTCTGCATCAGCTGCTCAAACTCCTTAACCATAGACTGTTTGGTAGCTCCAAAGATGATATCATCAACATAGACTTGAACTAAAATGATATCCTTCTTGTCTCTTTTAATAAACAAAGTCTTGTCAATAGCTCCCCTCCTGTAACCATGTTGTAATAAGAATGTGGAATCAGCACCTTCATTGGAATCTGAGAAAATACCTTCATCTTCAAATTCATCATCAGTTTCCTCTAATCCAGGCATGGTAGGATCATCCAAATCATCTAAAGTATTGTCAACTGGTGCAGCAGTACTTTGGTCGAAAGTACTGTCCAAAGTACTGTAAGAGTATTCTGCAGTATTAGTCTTGTTCTTTGCTGCTTCATAAGCTCTTCTTTGTTCATCAGTGTAAGAATGTGCTAAAACATCTTGAAGAAGCATCTGATTAAGTTCTTCCTGAATAGATTGATCCTCAGCAGATAATGAGGATTTTGGTTCATCAGTACTCTTCTTTGGTACATCAGTACTTTGCGTTGGAACTTCAGTACTTTTCTTTGTAGCATCAGGAACAACATCAAGTCTAATGTGAACTCCATGAACAACATACTGTGAGTTTTCTACATCATGTACAGGTTGATTTTCTTCTCTAACAGGTACATAGTTCATAGAAGGAGTTAGAACTTCAAGATCAAACATCCAATCAGGACCTTTACCCTTCTGATTGTCTTGATCTTCTAAAAACTCAACATGAAGACAATCTTGAATCTTCTTAGTGACTCTGTTGTACACTCTAAATCCCTTACTGTTGGTACAATAAACCAATAAATATCCTTCTTCTGACTTGCCATCAAACCTTCCCAAATTATCAATTGTGTTTAAAATAGTGAGAGGGCATCCAAAAGGCTTCATAAAACGAATGTTGGGTTTGTTTCCCATCAGCAACTCATAAGGTGTCTTCATCTGTGGTTTGGTGACTGATACTCTGTTAAGTACATAGCAAGCATTACTTACAGCTTCGGCCCAGAATTGAATAGGTAGTTGTGAATCTGCAAGCATAGTTCTAGCTGCTTCAATCAAAGTCCTATTCTTCCTCTCTGCAACACCATTCTGCTGTGGTGTTCTTGCAATACTGAACTCCCTTTTGATTCCTTTGTTAGCACAAAATTCATCCATAAGCTTGTTTTTGAATTCAGTTCCATTGTCACATCTAATACCTCTGACCTTGAGTCTCAATTGGTTTTCCAGTGCTATTATTAATGTCTGAATAGCATCAAAAGTATCATCTTTAAATCCCAAGAAAAATACCCAACTGAATCTACTGCAATCATCTGTAACAACTAAGCAGTACTTTTTCTTGTTTAAACTTGCCACAGAAACAGGACCAAACAGATCTGTTAGATATTGGATTTCACAAACACACTAAACCATGATCAAAGTATGCGTTTAAGTATGTTAGAGAGAAAGTTCTAGTGAGAGAGTGGAAGAGAGTTGGGAACTATAGTGAGAGAAAGGAAAATATTATTATGAGCTCCAACCCTCTACCTTGGGAGGTAGAGGGTATTTATAGTTTTACAATAAAACGCCACACAACGGGCTGTGGATCAGGCATACAGTGGGTAAAGACCCGTCCGTCCTCCACGGTGTTACTTAACTAAATACTACTTAACATAAAAGAACTACGACTACGAGCTTTCTAACGAATACATATACTTGAGGTGACCGACTCTTTAATACCTGGAATTTCTAATTCCTAACAATCTCCCCCTAAGGGAGGTCACCTCAATCATGTACCAAAATTACATTGAATACAAATAGATATTACATTAACAATTGTTCTTGCATTATTGATGTAGTACTTTGCTCCTAAGCTCGTAGTCATTGATTCTTCACATTGCATGTTTGGTTACTCCAAGTGGAGGTCTTTTACTGATCCACGTGATAACAATTTTGAGCCAGCTTTTGAGATCATCAGCTATCAAAAATCTCTGAGACATCCATTGTGGTGTTGGTATTATGTGATGTTGTGACTTTAGGATCGACATGCTCACATTCTGGATCATGATATCTTCTCATCAGAGTAGCGGAAGCTTTCGTTGAATCATGATATTGGCAGCAGCGTAGTAGAAGCATAGAGTGAAAATATCAGAGTCATTGATGCACTAATCATGATTTCTTTAGAGATGAATGTGTAGAGTGAGCATGCGGCTATGGAATGACCGCTACATTTTGATCAGCTGCAAACGTCGGGTGTACCTGCATACAGCAGTTAGCAATAAGTCGCACGAAAATGTCTTTGATCACTTTTGTTGAATTGAGGTACACGGCCCACGGTTCCCCGTTGATCAGTACAAGTACTACCTGTGATCAGGTATAATTCCGAAGAATTTCCTTGACAGGGTTTCGCAGCTGCTCAAGCTGTTCTCAAACCGGAACGTCTCAAAGAAGACAAGACGGAGTGAGTGAACCGGCGAATAGAAATTCACTGATTGATGAAAAGATATTTGAAAAACAATCGTGTATTGCTCAGTAGAAATTGTTTTGCAATACAACGAAGGTTTTAATGAACATCAATTATCAATCATAAAACACCTTTTGATTTGAAATATTCGTACACGGTCGATGTGCTAAAGAAAAGAGTTTTTAAGCACAATGACCGGTTTTTCAAAGGTATCCGTCAATCCATAACCTGAACCAGGATTGATTCAAGAGATTGAATCGCCCAATTGTTTCTGTTCAGTTGTCACATGGTTGATCTTTATAATAGATCTCACATGCCACCCACCAGGAGCTTGTTAGATGTTGGCTCCAGAAGGCTTTCCATCTTCATTGTGAATATGTAAACACATCACTCAGATGTTCTGGAAATACCACAAGGATAATGCGTAGGACTCAAGATATAATCTCTCTTTCCACATTGAGTGAAACAGAGAGTCTTCATTGAAAGTGTCCTAATGTGATTTATTGATGATCTCGTGGCTCTAGACTCAATTTGTGCATATTTGGTTCCTGTTCCGGAGACTAGGGAGAGGGTCTCCTTCTTCAATATCAACAATCTCTAAGAGAAAGTCGATAGATAATGTCGGTTCCCCGTGAGAATGAAACAAGTCCTTTTAAGAGGAACTTGAGTGGTTTGGAAAGTTGAAGTGCAGTGCGTCACTGGGTCCATGACGTCTTGTCTTCAATACCGATGTTACCATCAGTAGCATATGAATTGAGCTCGGTATCTGCCCTAAGGTTGAATATATGGAGGGCTATTTGTTTTCACCCTTTTCTCATTCAATTCTTTTTAATTCTTCAACCCCTTCAGTGCTTACCGAGACTTCATAGCTAGAACCTTGTTGGGTTTATTCCAGTACTAACTCAGTCTCAGTCCGCACTCTTCCCATATCTCATTTTTCTCCTTTTATCATCATACCTAAGGACTTCTACACTAACTAGTGGATTGTCCATGGGTAGATCCCTCCGGTTCTGGCGGATCATGGGAACCAATACCTAACCTTATCATCCTTATATCACCGTACATAAAGTAAAGTTGGTTGGTCAATTTGGTATTGTTCATCTGCCATTGGAACCAATTGAAAACCATTTGAAAATCAATCCAGATACTTGTGATATATTATCAAAACATTTTGTACCTGAATTGTTTTTGATATTTTTAGAACAAGTGCTCCCCCTCAACATGTGCATCAAATGTTTGAAATCGTTTTGCACACGGAGGCAAGAGGAAGAATTTACTTCTTTGATTACCATTTTCTAAAAGATATCAACATCGCTTCAATGATCAAATCAAGAAGATAAAGCATTTCCGGGAAGGATGAGGTTTTCATAAGTTTGCTCCCCCTCAATATGTGCCTCGAGATTTGAAAAGAGTTTTGCACATACTAGAGGGAACCTGCACATTGAGATAAGTGATCACGTTTCAAATCATAGGTTTAAGATAGATGCTCCCCCTCAACATGTGCATGGAAAATTTGAAATCGTTTGTCACATGTGGGAAGGATAGCATGTACATCCTTATAAAACCATTTACCGAATTATCAGTTTAAATCCAATTTAAATCACACATTCTCCCCCGATCACAATTAATAACTCATTTGAAATTTGTGATCTCTTATTGATTTAAATTGATTTTGAAAGCTTTTAAGGGGAATTATGTCTTGATTATGAAAGCGTTTTGACTGATAAGGATCGGATTTTAAAACTTTAAAAACTCCATTGATAAAACATGCATGTATATCTTTTGAAAACAGTTTAATGCCAAATAACTTTTTAATTTAATTGAAATCATTCTCCCCCTCAATCAATGACATAGGTTGTTGATTGAGAGATTGATATTTTGACAAATAAGTCCAGATGATTATCAAAGATAGAGTTCGAGTTATTTTTCAAAACAATTTGTTTTCAGTAGATAACATGTTAATAGAATCAGAGCATGGAATTTGGTTGATAAGAAGGCTTTTGCGAAAGTATTAGTTCTGTATTAAGGGGAATTTTCGAAAGTTTTAGTTAAATTTAGTTATTCTCTAGTGTTTAAAGTTTACTCAATAATTAACACTAGCCCCCTCTTACACACTAAATTTAACCTAAATTTGACTATTAAGCCATTTACCAAAATATTCCTACATGTA
>BPTQ01000003.1:178454018-178475332 GCA_019973895.1 Chrysanthemum seticuspe
CAATGTTCATGTTCGAGTTTTACGTTTTACTGATCTTTAAACTTTAACTCTTTTGGTGAGTGTACTTAAGGTCGATAACGTCCGATTGTGGTTTGGTTTAGGATGAGATTAGGATCAGATAAGGTTGAGGTTTCGTTGGAGACATAGGTGGTTTAGGTAGTGGTAAGGTAAAACTTGAAAAACAACTGAAAACAACTGGTACATGATAAAAACAAACCTTGACCAAAGGTTCGAAAGGTTTTCGAATTTATTCGAATTATCTTGAATGTTTATTCGACAATTTCTAACGTATATTCTAAAACGTTTAACTTAAAGGTTGTCACTTTATACTTTAAAACTTTGAACTTACTTTGAACCTTAATCCTAATTTGAACTAATGTTTACGACTTAATGGAATTTAGGTTATGTAATTTTGACTTCTTAATGTAAAATTCCAAAAGATTCTGTAAAGATACTTTTACTGTATATTTCTGTTAATTTTTTTTTGATTGATTGACGGTGGGGAAGAGAGAAAAGAAGTAACTTAGAAAACCTTAAAATGTAATTCTTCAGTTTTAATGTATTGGATTTAAGGTAATTCAGCATTTGTAATCAAGTTTAATCCTAATTCCAAGTTTCATTCAAGTTTCAAAATTTCATATTTCACTGTTGGAAATTCAATTTGCAAAATCTTATATGCAATCTTTAACAGCTTATTTGTAAGTTCTATTAAGCTTATTTAAGCTTTTGGAAAGCTTGGAAACCAGTTCCAAACAAAAATAGTACATGGTCAACAAAAGTCAACAAAAAGTTCAAAATGGAATGGTGATGGATTTGGTGGATACAGAGGTTGCTTTGGAGTTGGAATAGACTAGGATTAGAGTAGGATTTGGTTTGGTGTTAGCCTGCAATAGCTGGAATTCATGTGAGTGGTTTTCTCAATTTCAAATTTCTAGTCATTTTGCATTTTGAGCTTGTACTTGTAACTGTGAATCAATGGTAGTTAAAACCTGTTTAAATACTAGTATTTAAGTTATTTGAACTTAGAATGATCATCAAAGCATGTTGGTGCATCAGTTAGCTTATTTAATTTTCACAATAGTAGTGTAAAGGGGTGTTTGGAATTGCTCCTAAAACTGTGCTAGAGGATAGGTCAATGCTTAGTTCCTGTTGTTTCATGTTTATGTAAGTCATTTGATGCTCATTTGAAACTTAACCTTGTGCCTGCAAGAGCTTTAAGTCAAAATCCCATTTCAACTGATTTAGCAGCCCACTGTTGGGGATTTGGGATAGCCAATCATTTGTTTTGTGTTCAAAAGTCATCAATCTAGTTTGTAGAAGTCTTAATACATCATATAATACCATTTTCAGTTCAAAAAGCTAGATCAAAACTCAATAAAGTCAACTTTTGAGTTTTGATAAAAAGTCAAAAAATGTTGCAAATTCAGTTTTGAGCCAGAATAGAAAGATTTTTAATGAGCTCATTTCTTAATCATTTTTAATGAAACTTGTTGTTTTTAAAAGCCCTACTGCTCTAGTTTCTTATGGTCATTTTAGCTTATTTTTGTGATTTTCCTACAAGCTTCAAAAGAGCTTGTCTCTTAGGCCTTTTTGCCCTGCTCCAAAACTCAGCTGATGCTGAGTTTTTCTTAGATCTGTGCAAGCTTGCACAGGTCTCATAAGGGCTTGGCTAGGGTTGGTCTTTGGCACATACACTCTCAACCAGGTCTAGTTTTAGTTGCAAGTTTTTGTTTCTGGTTTCTAGCTTATTGGATTGCTTATTGTGTGCCTGCAAGTTGGTACCCCTTACTGTTCTTAAGCCAAAGCTCATAGTCATCAAATCTTTGCAATTAGCTTATCAGAGATTAGGGCTTGTTTAAACTTGTTACATTTTGGTCCTCTTAGCTTATAGTAGCTTGTTTATCAGTTTGGTACCTTTTGGTGTTGTTTTAGCTTATCAAAGTGCTTATTTATAAGCACTTCCCATATCAGTTCTTGATTTCTCCATACAACCCCATGTTTTTCCATTTTTCATAGATTCCTAATATCATTTTAGAGTTTTCTTGAATTTTTCAGATTTTTCCTAGCTTGTTTAGTATTTTTCTTGATTTTAATTAGTTTTTAAGTACTTTTAAATAGCTTTTAATACAAAAAATTAAGAAAAGGTTCTAAAAAATAATTTTTCATTTTTCTTAAGTTTAAATAAATGTAAAAAGCTTAAAAAGTATTTTTCCCTATTTTTTCTCCTTTTATTTGGTATTTTTAATAATTTAAATTAGTTTTAAATAGTTTTAAATTAATAATAAATACATAAAAAGTCTAAAAAATATATTTTCTGTTTTAAAATTAGTTTTATCATATTTTAGACTTTTCCAAGTTATAATTTCATTTTTCTAGGTTAATCTTGTATTTTCTTGTATTTTAGTGCATTTTAAATACTTAATAAATAGTTTTTAATTAATAATAATTACATAAATAGTTGTAAAATTAATTTTCTTTTCCTATAAATTTTCTTATATTATTAGGTTTGTAAAAATGTATTTTTCATATTTTTAGGATTTATATTGTGTACGTTTCACTTTTTATTTTGTACGTTTACGTAATTTTTATTTAAACGTAAGTTTTTCGTTTTAAGTTTTAAACGTTCATCGATTTGTAAAAATAGTGATAGCGTTTATTTAATAGATTTTATCTTTTTAATTTTCTTAATTTGCATTTAAGTCGCTTTCATTTTTATATCTTTTTCTGTAGTGTAATATTCAATCCCAATCCTTTCTGATCGCTATCATTAGTGATCATTCTATCGTCTGATCTTGTGTTTAACACACCATTGAGTCTCCTTGGGACTTAACGACCCGGGAATCCCCTGTATTCTCTGATCTTCATTGTATCTGTGTCTGAGCAGTTTTAAGTCTGTTTGACTTGACGGTTTGGAGCAATCAAGTATGTTTCGGTAGGAGAATCCTTAGTGAAGCCTCGTTGGCATTTATCGTTTGGTCGGTCCAAATACTGGTCCATGGTTAGGTCATTGATATTATTTTCATCGATGACCTTTGGTTCTGTGTCCGACTGGTCTGATTCGTAAAATGAGAAGATGTTGTGAATAGGCACCGAAGAATAGATCATCTTTTTTCCGAAATTGCTTCTCCGGGTCAACAAATGGGGTAGCCAGAAAGGGCCTAGAGCTGCGAGTCTTGTATCCTGACATTATCAGAAAGAAAATTAAAAACAGACTTAATATGAAATCCTAAAATAGCTCCCCGGCAACGGCGCCAAAAACTTGATGCAGGTTTTACTGACCAGGTTTTAATATTTATAGTGTCTCGCTATACCTATGGTCTACCCTAATGCACTAACGGGCAATGTACCAGGTCGTGTGTAGTGTAGTAAATGGTAAAGCCGAGGTCATCACAAGAGCTATGTGTGTCAGATAATTACTAAGTCTAATTGTCACAGAATATTAATGGTTTGATAGGGTTTTAATTAATTAAACTACTAATGCAGAGAATAAAATAAAAGAAAATAAATGAGTGAAGGGAAATCAATAGAGGAATAGTGGTGCTAACCTAGTTAATCCTCCTAGCTAGTTATGTCTACGTCTACCTACTTCCAATTACTTCAAGTGGGGTCAAATTCGAGAGGACAACATTTGGTCAATTAGCCCTAACCTATCAGCAAAGATGCCACCACAGGAGAAATCAGGCGCACCGTCATAAGTCCTGTTGTTCCTGGTCCCCTAAGCCGAGTCATTAAGTACCGCTACATGCTAGATTCTAAATAGTGAGTGCCCGGCCGTTAGGAACTTAGACACTACACCCCCCAATTCTTAAGTTCATCCAAACGATAGGTGATCAGTTGGTCAAATCGCACAAGTAGAAAGGGTCGTCAGTTGGTCATATCTTACCCTTCCCGTCTCAGTCCGCTCACCTAGGGTCAGTTGGTCATATCTCCTAGGCAATTGGCCTCTATCGCCATTCAAAACTACCGAACCAAGGGTGACTACCAAAGAACTATGCATGCATACACTTAGAAATAATTATACGGAAGTAAAGGTAAACGCAAACAAAACAATTAAGGAATCATAACTAGGCTAGCACCAAAGGGTGCTTAGCCGCTCATATTAATCATGCAAATCAATTCAATATTCAAAGGTACGAAATACATGAATTAAAAGTAAAAGAAATAATAAACGCTAAAGCTTATCGTAATGGTGTGACTTCTCCCTTGGAAACAGCTCCGTATGCTTCCCTAGACCTGCCTTGAGCTTTTTCCCACATTCTCAGAGTGTTGTGTGTGGAATGGGATGCTTTGAAATGCTGGAATTCATGGGGTATTTATAGGCCAGGTCTGGGTTACGGCGTAACCTATAGAGTAGTTACGCCGTAACCTTCTATTTCATCGTAAATGCACTAGATCTGCTAGTTACAGCGTAACCTTATAAGTGGTTACGCCGTAGTCTTCAATAAACTCGGTTACGTCGTAAGTGATGCAGTAGTTACGGCGTAAGTATTAGCGGCGTGGATCCTCTTTTGACCTAATGGAGTTACGTCGTAATCTTTGGGAAGAGTTACGTCGTAATCAAAGAAATCAACATCTCTTAAACTTTCACCACCAAAGCATTCGAGGCTTCTAAGAAAATCGTCTGAACATGAGCCTTCTTAATTTGAATCTTTGGTAGCTTCCCCCCAAACCGACAAACATCGAATAACGACCATTTTCCTAAGAAGTTGAGTTGAAGACAAAGCGGTCTCATTGAATGAAGCTCAACACCCCAAAGAAGACGAAAACACCGAAGTAACAAGTTGAAACATGGATCATTGCTGCGGTTATCAAACCCGGAATAAATGATTAAGTTTGAGATCACATGAACTTGTTGTGCATCCCCGATGTACACATTACTCTTTGAGATTGAGCAGTTGTCTATTCAGGGGAACCATATATCAACATCTTCATTTTACCAAGTGCATTCCAGTTATCTTCCATATAACCAATCAATCCATAATGATGAAATAACCAGAAGCAATTTATCATAACCATATCGAAGATGTCGATAAGCAATATCATCTCACGCTCCAAATATTCTTCTCATATTTCTTCCAACTGAACACTGAAGTAACACATACCAAAAGTCTCCAGAGACCACTTCCCCCAAATAGTTAGAATAATACATCCTTCTCCCAAATAGTTGGAATAATATATCCTTCCCCCAAATAGTTGGAATACACCAGAAGCCAAGAGTTAAACACTGAGTTTCTCTGCGGTTATGACATTTGTCTCCCCGGAATAACTTCAATATAGAAGAAGTATTTAGTTCAGCCCATGTACTCGTTGTGTGTTTAGATGTATGTCTCCTTCCCCCTTGCAGGTTTTGATACCTCAGAATCAGCAAAACATAATACACTCATATACTTGAAATAGAGAAGAACACAATTAGCTCAAATAAATCTTGTAAGAATCAACTGCTACATAAACTCTCTCTGACTATCCTTATCAACCCATATGAAGACAATTTGAAGTGACCACTGAAGAAGAAAACCCGATATACCAAACTTGAAACTGAAGTAGAATTCTCCGCATGTGTTCTAAACTTGCACTTAATGATGAAAGAACAGTGTCGAGAATTTATGCATCAAGTAAATCTCTAAGTACTCACTACTCAAACAAAGTATGAGACATTAACACCTCTTGAGATTATCCACATCGTCATCTGCATGTGACACCGAGTAAAACAACGTAACTCCTAATAGTGATAGTTAACCAGGTCTTCAACCATCCACCCCGACTGCTGGTAACTAGATAAACCAAGTCTTCAACTCAAATTCTTAAGCCCGAGCATGTTATCAAATAAGAACACGCCTTTGTTGAAAGTCAACTTCAATCTCAAATAAGTGATAAATGATTAACTCCAAAGTCATTTTCTTTAATGTTCATGTGGTTGATTTATAGCGTGCACAATGAGAGGAAAAATAATCTGTGAAGATTTGGCAAAGGAATACCAAAGAGCGGATCATTATTCATGAGTGCAACAACAATATTATGATAGTCATTATCAATGCCTCGAGGAATAACTGGAGATTGTTTTTTGAGAATTCCGAGAAGTACTTCTTAGATGCTGAACCAGTTGAGTCAGTAGGAACCGGAGCATGAGTTTCAGAAACTGGATGATCAACATTCGTTGGAGGTTGGAAGTACTCATCAAACATATCTTGAAAAACAATGAATCCCAAATAGTAAATCCCAGTTACCCTTAGTAAGTGAAGACATTAGGCGTTGGAGAGTCGTATGACCATGACTCAAGCATCCATCAACATGTAGTATATTCACTCTTCTCCCTCTCAAAAATTGCAAATGAAGTTTTCCATTTTTGATTGAGCAAGTGAATAAGGATATATACCAATGAACGAAGATCCACTTGAGGATTGAATGAGCATTGAAAAACATGAAGCTTGTTGATGAAGAATGTCGATGAGAATGGTCATAAAAATGAAGATTTCTCTTCTTCTGAAGATAAAGCGCACTGAGGCGTACACTTTTCTTTTCTTTGAGGAACGGGGCCTGAAGTGTTATCTACAGACGCCATTATGTTGAAGTACGAGGCCTGAACTGATGTGAACAGACGTCATAGCCAAATGAATATCAAGATTGAGTTACTTGAACCCATGAGTTATGAGATATCAATCCATTTGTAATCCATACTTTTAGCCAGTCCATGTATTGAAGGATCGAAGTATCTGCAACTGAGTAAGGACTACATGCACTAATATTACAAACTTGATTGCATATATTTTGGTTAGTGACACTAGTATCCAAACCCTTTGGGGTTTCACGGTCAACCTTGATAATGTCATCGGTAAACAACTTTCCGGTAGGAATCCACCTAAGTCCAACATCCTTAAACATTTTACCAGACGGAATCCACTTATGGCAAGGTCTAGGATTGGTGACATTCTTATGCACAGTGGTAGACTTATCGTTATTCCTAGACTCCAGAGATTTAGCAGTTGGGATCCATCTAGGTGAAGTTTTAGGTTTGTTTTGCTTCATAACATGTTGAACCTTAGCCATGTTAGTAGCCTTAGTGGATTGTACCTTAGCATGTGAAGTAGGAAAATGTTTCTTATTCGGAAAAGACTCAGAATTTCTAGTTTCATTTTCTACATGCTTAGCATTCTTCTTCATATAACTACTCTTAGATGCAAGCCAACCACTAGTCTTTTGAGATTTCCTAGGTAATGGTTTACTACTACTAGCAATGCCTTGAAATCTCGTGGAATGCATCATCCTAGGTCTTGCACCTAAAATTCCGTCTTTTCGAATCTGTGCCTTTTTCCTAGCTTTTTCTAGATAATAGTTCTTCCATAAGTCATTCATATCATATGAATTTTGGGTTTTAATGCTTGGTTTTGACACTGTTTTCGAACTATTCCTACAGGTGCTGGGAGTAGAAGTAGCTACTTGTTGAGGGTTAACGGAGCTAGAAGCAGTATTCTTAGGTAACTTAGGTGAAGTGACTGGTTTTGAAAAAACTTGTATCGCATCAACTTGGGAGGCAAGCCTTGTCTTCAAAGATTTTTTTCTTTCAGATATAAATGAAGTAGGCTGCCTAACAATGGACCGGTGATACGCTTACACAGCGCATTCGGGGTCAAAGGAACTTCCTTTTCGTCGAGCAAGTTTTTCAACACCCTAGGCAGTGAACCTAATCGTTGTAGTGTAGTATTAGGGTAAGCCACGGGAATTGATATTGTTCTCTAGGGGAATAGGAATGCTAGTGAGAAGTTACTACGCTAAGGTTGGGGTTGAGGAAGATTATTTTTTATCTTTTTATATTTTTTAGAAAAGGAAAAATACGAATGTCGGGGTTTCAATTTGGGGGGTTGGTATTTCTACCGATTACTCTACTATTATCTAATTATCTAAACTAAGCTGGTGGTAGTCTATGTCTAATTATTGTGTGCTCGTATGATAGTTTAAAGATGTGTTTACTTAGGTTTTACTACTCCTTAATTATCTCCTACTGGTGGTTGAATTGTCACGTCCTTATTCCTAGTTGCGTTGTGTGTCTAAAGTTGTAGGGTATGCGTTTCTCCCTACTCTTTGAAGTTACCAAAGGGTCTCGTCTACAAAACCCACTAGGGATGATAAACTCTAACTCTAAGGCCTCTTTGGATAGTTTAGCTTACAACAACTCAAAGTGCTATAACCTAAGGTTCACAAAGATTAATCAAGCATTAAGTACACAACGAATGACCTATCGCATTACTAGATCATTAATCAACTAAGATAAGAAACAACCAATCAATATTCAATAATTAAGTTTCATATTCCATAAGCAAACACACAAGTAAATTAGCCGGACATGGAGAACATGCAAGCATACACAAAAATAATTGAAGACATAATTAAATTAATGAAGTAAACAACTTATCTTGGTGTAAGATAGGGTTTAGAACCCTAAAATACGACCTTGGTTCGGTTTAGGTTTTACTCCAAAAGTTTACCCAAAAGACTACCCTTTAAAACTGAAAAATTCGGATTCTATATATAAGATTACATGTGCGACGGCGTCACCTTATGATTTGTGACGCCGTCGTGTCGCCGTCATTAGGGTTTCGTCTTGGCCAAGTTAATCTTGCGACGGCGTCACCTTATGCTTGTGACGCCGTCCTCTTTAGCTTCTGATGCCATCTGGATTGAATCTAGGCCGTCTAAGATGCGACGGCCTACTCTTTTAAAGCCTAACGCTGTCCTCCAAAAACTAGCAATTTCTCTTCTGTGTCGTCACAAATTCCTCCGACGGCGTCGCAGATTAAGCAGTGACGCTGTCCCCTTGTAATTTAGCAGCTTGAGTGTCTCGATTCTTGACTTTGGCCATTTTATTCATATATCCGTGCCTTTTCGTCCAAATAAGTGCCATTACAGCAGTTTGCCTTCCAGAGACCTAAAAAGTGAAAAGGAACGATATTAAGCAATAACGGATACAAAAGTGATCAAATAAGGGCTTAAACGACCCCTCAAAAAGGTACATTTTAAAACCTTATCAAATATCCCTACACTTGATATTTGCTTGTCCTCAAGCAAATGTGCTTTTAGCCAATTAATTTATAAGTTAGGGGTCATGAAGCATTGGTTTAAAACAGTCCCCAACACATATAAGCCCCGCAAAAGTCATAACAAGCACGGAAATTACATACTAGCACCTCACATGGGGTGTTTTGATTCTCACATCTCTCGGGTGTATATGAAATATAGCAAATTGGAAATGGAAGATAAACACTCATTAACCGGTCCTAGTACATAGATTACCATAGGCTTGAGAATAGATCAAACCTCCATCGCTTTGCCGTAAGCACCTAGGAAAGACTATCAAAGAGGTCTTTAAAAGGTTGTAACGTTAGGCTTACGGTAGGGAAACAAAGGGTTTGGTGGGATAGGCTATTTTAGTGGTGGCAAGTCAAAAATCTCAATGTTACATGCATACGAAGAATGGCGTTGCTAAGCCAAGACTCGACACTCTAAACTCTAGATAACTGAAATAAACGAACATAAATTTAAAGATAGTTGTAGGATGGTAGCCCGTTTTTTTTTTTTTTTTTTTTTTTTTTTTTTTTTTTTTCATACACTTTTACTCTACCATCCTCTACGATAACATCAAAATAATAGGGATTTATAGCACATCCCTACACTTGAGGTTTTATTACTCTAACACTAATATGACCCGAATTGAAAAGATCAAAACACTTGGAGTACGTTATTACGCAGATAAGGGAATTGGCGTTCCCTTTTAGTCATTTAAAACTTTAACTTTTCCCATGAGTCCCAATCGTCCCAAAACTGTGTACAAAAGATATGACTCAACTTAGCAACTCATGCAAGTAATTAGATAATTGAACTAAGGGTTTAGGGTGATAACAATAATGCACTAAAAGTGAGTGCATACAAGGTAGGCTAAGGCGATTTGGGTGTACATTTGGGGGTGGGGTGTAAACAATGCTCTTAATTGATTTTCCGGAAAAACGAAACATCACGAGAACCGCGAAAAAGATAGGCTCTGAGGGGTTAACTAGGGGTATCGTGTACTAAAGATGAGTACAACGCAAAGGTGTGGGGGAATTACTCAACCGATGTGGAAGAAGTAATTATATTACGGGTATCAAACAAGGGTTATCCTAATGCCTCTTATCATTTAGTTATTCCTAACTACACAAGTGTAGTCTCACTAGCGATCTCGGAATGCATCACAAAACAAGTTCTAGAATCTAATATACTACCGGTTCACACTCTAAGCATTGAAGATGAATGCTTCAATTCCTACTAATCTAAGGGCGATCCTCACATTTTTGGTGGAATTTAAGTGGTAAAGGGTTTTGTGCTAGTCATATAACTTCCTATCCGTGAGACGCTTTTGTTAAGACTAATGGCCCACTCTTATATGTCATGAAAAATTTTAAATTTGGTGCTAAAATTATCCTAACCAACATTTTCTCATGGTTTATTATGCAAATGCAATTAGACAAAGCAAATAATCAAGGATAAGCATAGTTTCAAAGTTCCCGTTTTATTTTCCCTCCCTACACTTAAACTGAACATTGTCCCCAATGTTCCCCGAAAGTATCAAAGTTTTGATAAAAGAAGGTAATAAAAAATGAAAGAAACTAGTACTCCCCTAATAAGCTCGGTAGGATCCGTGTGTGAAGTAGTGGTTAAATCCTTTCCAAGAAGAATGTATGCGTGAAAAGCTCCTCAATCTTATGTAACTTCTTCTTGATAAACAAAACCTGCACACTTGAAGAAAACAAACGAAACCTTCGCGTAAAATCGGCGGTAATAATATATAAGACTCGATTTAAACTAAGATATAATGCTTGTGGAATGGATGTTTACAGAATTTCTAAGAAAATTAAGACCTGGAAAATTCCAAAAATTTATAAGAAGCTCAGAAAATGAGAAAAAGTAATCTGATGTTTTTACTCCTTCCTGACGCCGTCAGGTTGCAATCCTGACAAAAACTGGTCTGCGATTTTCTAGAAAAATTCTGGAAAATTTACATCTTTAGAATCTGGAAAAATTTCTGCAAAACATCCATTATGACTCGATACAAGCATTTGACTCGAACAAACACACAAATATATCTTTTAATTAATTGTTATTCTCATGTTCACGTTTCGTATGAAAACGTGTGTAATCCTCCCTACACTTATCCTTTATGTAAAATACCTTTATATGCAATTAAGACGAGGTTAAAAACAAAATAAAGCATTTTTACAAATTTAAACATGAGAATAAAAAATCAATAGAAGATATATGACACTAACACGCAAACAATTAAGCATGGGTTGCCTCCCACGAAGCGCTTTTCTTTATTTAAGAGTCTTGTAGCTAGACTCGTAGTCGTGCTCCTACGTTGACCTAATCTTAGAGGCCCATTCGATCTCCTTAACTCTTCTCTCATCACGAATATATTCAGGGCCTAGTTCAAGACAAGCAGTGTAGTAGACTTTGTTCTTCCAGTCTACTTCGAATGCCGGAATGTTATCTACATCTAAATTATCCATGCCTTCAAACTTCTTATTTTTGTGGGGCATTATATATTTAACACTCTCGGCATCATTTGAGAACTCGATTATTCCCTTCTCTCGATCATAAACCATCTTAGACTCGTCTATAAATGGTTTTCCAAGTATCACATCTCCTAAAAACCCATCAATGATGCCCTTAACATTTTCCAAAATCATGAAATCACACCTATATGTGAAGTTACCTATGAAGACATGCAATCCCTTAACCCTTCCTACATAATTACTTGCTTTCCTAGGGCGAAAGGGGTCCCTCATAGGTTCTAGCTTTTTGCTCATGATCCAATTGTAATAGAGCCTAGACATTAAATTCATGGGTGCCTTATAGTAAATGTAGGTGTGATCCCTATATAAGTATCCAATCATGCACGGTATTTTGATGTTTTTAGGGTTTCCCTTCCTTATGCGAGGCTCGAAAGGTGGTCTTGGGAAGTTAACTACGTTATAGTGATAAGCGGTTTCCTTCCCTTTAGGGTATGAATCAAAATACTCCCTAAGTTCTTCCTCCTCTTTACTACCCTCCATAATTTCCAATACATTATAATCTCCCTCTTCTAGATCATCATCCGAATCACTAGTGGTCGAGTCACTATCTAAAGGGCGATCGGATTCCTTAAGGGCTTCCTCGAGCGTATTTTCAATTATCCTATTTAATTTCCTAAGCTCTCCAATTTCGCTAATAATACGGGCTCGAAGTTGGTCGGTAGAGGCTGGGTCAAGCAGTGGGTATTTGTTTGGTGGTTGGTTGATGAGTGGTGGTTGGTTATCACCTTCCATGATGAAAAGTCATGGGGTTACGAACAAAGGTCACGAAGAAGGGGGATAGACTAAAAGGAAGCTAAAAATGAGAAAAAAGTTTACTTGATAGGAATCAAGCAAAGAAACCTAAACGAGGTGGACTACTAACGAGCTATTCTATTCCCCGGCAGCGGCGCCAAAAACTTGATACGCTTACACAGCGCGTTCGGGGTCAAAGGAACTTCCTTTTCGTCGAGCAAGTTTTTCAACACCCTAGGAAGTGAACCTAATCGTTGTAGTGTAGTATTAGGGTAAGCCACGGGAATTGATATTGTTCTCTAGGGGAATAGGAATGCTAGTGAGAAGTTACTACGCTAAGGTTGGGGTTGAGGAAGATTATTTTTTATCTTTTTATATTTTTTAGAAAAGGAAAAATACGAATGTCGGGGTTTGAATTTGGGGGGTTGGTATTTCTACCGATTACTCTACTATTATCTAATTATCTAAACTAAGCTGGTGGTAGTCTATGTCTAATTATTGTGTGCTCGTATGATAGTTTAAAGATGTGTTTACTTAGGTTTTACTACTCCTTAATTGTCTCCTACTGGTGGTTGAATTGTCACGTCCTTATTCCTAGTTGCGTTGTGTGTCTAAAGTTGTAGGGTATGCGTTTCTCCCTACTCTTTGAAGTTACCAAAGGGTCTCGTCTACAAAACCCACTAGGGATGATAAACTCTAACTCTAAGGCCTCTTTGGATAGTTTAGCTTACAACAACTCATAGTGCTATAACCTAAGGTTCACAAAGATTAATCAAGCATTAAGTACACAACGAATGACCTATCGCATTACTAGATCATTAATAAACTAAGATAAGAAACAACCAATCAATATTCAATAATTAAGTTTCATATTCCCTAAGCAAACACACAAGTAAATTAGCCGGACATGGAGAACATGCAAGCATACACACAAATAATTGAAGACATAATTAAATTAATGAAGTAAACAACTTATCTTGGTGTAAGATAGGGTTTAGAACCCTAAAATACGACCTTGGTTCGGTTTAGGTTTTACTCCAAAAGTTTACCCAAAAGCCTACCCTTTAAAACTGAAAAATTTGGATTCTATATATAAGATTACATGTGCGACGGCGTCACCTTATGATTTGTTACGCCGTCGTGTCGCCGTCATTAGGGTTTCGTCTTGGCCAAGTTAATCTTGCGACGGCGTCACCTTATGCTTGTGACGCCGTCCTCTTTAGCTTCTGACGCCGTCTGGATTGAATCTAGGCCGTCTGAGATGCGACGGCCTACTCTTTTAAAGCCCGACGCTGTCCTCCAAAAACTAGCAATTTCTCTTCTGTGTCGTCACAAATTCCTCCGACGGCGTCACAGATTAAGCAGTGACGCTGTCCCCTTGTAATTTAGCAGCTTGAGTGTCTCGATTCTTGACTTTGGCCATTTTCTTCATATATCCGCGCCTTTTCGTCCAAATAAGTGCCATTACAGCAGTTTGCCTTCCAGAGACCTAAAAAGTGAAAAGGAACGATATTAAGCAATAACGGATACAAAAGTGATCAAATAAGGGCTTAAACGACCCCTCAAAAAGGTACATTTTAAAACCTTATCAACCGGTCTCTAGTGGGATGAGAAACTGGCTTCCCCAAGGTTGATGGTTTTGTAAACTTAGTGTTCACACTTTTACCTACAGTTTTCCTAAGTTCATTTTTTAAGGCAACAATAGTGAAACTCTTTTCCTGAAGTTGAGCTTTGAGTTCATCAATTTTTGCTATAAAAGAATTTGTTTGTTCTATTGACTTAGTTCTAGCTTCTTTGACAGAGTCACTTAGTTCTATGTGATGCTTTCTCAAAGACTCCTTATCCTTTAGTAATTTGGCCACACAAACCGCCAATTCATCATTTCTCATTTGAATATCATCAATAGCATTAACATCAGAATTACTTGTAACCAAATTACTTTTCACATGCATACCAGAAATATGTGTCTTCAAATTGTTGATAGTCGAGTTTTTGTCCTGAAGCTGAGTTTTTAAATCATTTACTTCAAAAAATTCACGAAATTCAGGGAATTCCGGATTGTTGCAAGGTTTCATAGTTTGAAAACTTTCTTCTTTTCTTTGGATTGCAATTTCAAGTGAAATGCAATGTTTTTCAAGTTCTGAGAATTTATTTGAAAGTTCATCAAAAGTTATCTTATCAACCATATCATTAGTTTTGAAATACTTTATCTCAGACTCAGCTTCAGTTACAGAACATGTATCAAGAACATGTTATGTGATGTGATCAGTTTGCATAAGAGTATTTTCAGATGCATTATGTTGAACAGTTAAGGGTACCTCATCACTTGACACATGTTCATTTATCGGTCTGATATCTGCATCCTCATAATCTGTAGCAAGAATCACTGAACTACTGGCTGTTTCAAGCTTATCTGTCTCTGAGCCCCTGTATTAAGTGTCAACTGATCCATCCTCCGATGCCTTACTGGTCTCAACACTACAATATATTGATCGTACCCGACATTCATTCACCTTTCTGATCACAACATCCACTTCTTGTGTGCCAGGAGTTACTGAGCAGCTGGTTACATCATTCTTTGTTGTCTCAGATATTCTGCATTCAGCAACATCCGATCTTTCAATTGAAACATTACCCGACTCATCACAACTATCTGTTAACTGCACCAGACTCTCATCTATTTTTTCTTCTTTCTGAGTAACTTCCTCAATATACTTATCCACATTATCCATGAGATGGATAAGTGTCTCTATGAACACGCTAATTTCCATTCAAGTGTGTCTCTTGAAAGACATTTCAGTCATGTCTTGATCATAATCTGATGTAAATTCCCCACTGATGAATGACTGAAATTGGTTGTAGATCACTAGAAGTGCAGCACTGGAACTATCCTTTTGAACCTTTTCTTTATCAAGTTGTTGTTCTAATTGTTCTAAGTTCAACAGTAATGTACCCGTTAATGTGGATAAATCTTGACGGAAAAGGGCAATACATGTTCGTTCCGTTGTTGTGGGTGGAAGTAACATGAGGTGAGAGTGAAGTTGTTGATAGGGTATAATACAACATTCCTTTTGCATGGCATTCTGTAGCATTAGCAGGTGCAATTCATTCTCATTGTACTCAGAACATGAAGATCTCACATCCTCATTGATTAATTCAAACATCTTTAACCGTTCAATGTAGCATACATTATCATTGTTGTCCACAGCATCATACAATTTAAATACTTCCGAAATCACTAGGTCAGTAGTGTAAGACATGATGTTGAAGTAAACACGGGATTTTACAAGTCTATGATTTAAACCGAGAAATTGATTCTTTCGCGGGATTTTACAAAATCAAGAAGAAACCGTGATACAATGACCAATAGAACGTGTTAAGATAACTGATGGACCCACACAATGATAGAGGATTATGTGTTAGGAGTGATGATTGTTTGAAGGATTAGCTGAAGTGTTATTTGGTTGTGAATTGGTTTTGTTAATGCACGTTTTTAAAGTGAAATTTAGGTCTAAAAACTTAAAAGCTCAATAACTTCCTTTCGGAGAGGATTTGGGCCTCGAAAAATTCGTTTCACAACATCGTGGTGAAACCTCACAAGATTCAGCCTGTTCCGGTCGTTTTGACAGGTATTTCGCTGAAAACGGAGTAATGGATCAAAAGTTATGGCCGTTTGAAGTTTTGACGTAACAAGTCAACTTTGGTCAAACCTCTTCTTAAGACAAATCGCTACAGAAACAATAATTAACCAAGTCGCTATAAACCTTGAAGACAAGTCGCTAAGTCACCAAGTCGCTAAGCAGACAAGTCGCTAAAGAGCAACTCGCTAATTATCTAAGTCGCTAAGGATTAACTCGCTAAGTATCCAAATCGCTAAGAGACAACTCGCTAAGAACTATAAGTACAAGTCGCTAGAAATAATGAAAGCAAGTCGCTACCCTTCCAAGTCGCTAGCCGTAGTGGAGAATCCACTAACTTGTACTGTTTGTAGGCTTGTCTCAATAGACAAGTCGCTACGATCAAGTCGCTATGACTAACACTGCAACTCGCTAAAAATTACTGAAGCAAGTCGCTACGAAGAAATTTAACTCCCAGACTCAAGTCGCTACCATGAAAAACTTCAAAACCACACTTTTCAATCCAAAACAAGCCCAACCACAGTGATTCAAGCTTTCCAAATCAAAACCCAAGCACTTACAATGATTCTAAATACAAAAGTACACTCAAAATTCAAACTTTAACACAAGAAATGATCTAAATGATGCAAAAACCACTAAACTTTTTCAAACCCAAAAACCATATAAAACCACTAGAAATCCAAGGATATGTAAGAGAGATGATCTAACCATGGCTCTTGATACCAATTGTAACATATTGGATTTCACAAACACATCACATAACAATATATGGTTCGAATATGAGTAGGTTTTAGAGAGAGAAAGTGGAAGGTGGGAGCCTTTCTAGAGAGAGAAAGTGAAAGAAAACATAGAAGGTTAGATTAGAATGAAAGGTCCAACCCTCTACCTTGGGAGGTAGAGGGTATTCATAGTAACATACAAAACGTCCTCCTATCGGACTGTGGATCAAGCATACAGTGGGTAAAGACCCGTCCTTCCTCCACGGTGTTTCACTAAGCTAATAACTAAACTAATAAACAGTAAATAACGATATGTCTACGAGCTAACTTGTGCTAGTCTATATTTGGGGTGACCGACACTTCACTATGGAATTTCCAATTCCTAACAAAAAGAAAGGTTAGATTAAGTGAAAGGTCCAACCCTCTACCTTGGGAGGTAGAGGGTATTTATAGTTACATACTAAACATCCTCCTTCGGACTGTGGATTAGGCATACAGTGGGTAAAGACCCGTCCATCCTCCACGGTGTTGCTCTAAACTAAAAAACTAACTAAATAACTACTAAATAACGATATGTCTACTAGCTAACTTATGCTAGATTATATGTGGGGTAACCGACACTTCACTATAGAATTTCTAATTCCTAACAATCTCCCCCTAAGGGAGGTCACCCCATGTTTTACATTTCAAATCCTAGCATTCTATTTAATCTTCAGTCTTGAGCTCGTAGACTTTAATTCTTCAACTTCCGCATCTTTTGTGCTTTAGCAGTGATACTTCAAAGTCTGCATACTTTGTACTTTTTAGTGGAGGCCTTTGACTGATCCACGTCTTTGATGATCTTCGAGCTTTCTTTGAGATCATCAGCCATAGTAAATCTCTGGATCACCCTTTATTGTGTTGCCTTCGTGTGGTGTTGTGACTTTTGGACCGACATGCTCACACTTTCTGGATCATGACATCTTTTCATCAGAGTAGCGGAAGCATCTTTAGTATGTCTTTGATGATAATGATTTTCTGCAATTAAGTGCGAATGCTGTGAGCATGCGGTTGTGAATTGACTCCTCAATATCGATCAGCTGAAACCGTCCAACAGTTCCTGCAAACAACAGTTAGCACTAAAACACACGAAAGTATCTTTGTTCACTTTCGTTGAATATAGTTGCAAGAACCACGATTCCCCGTTGACCAGTATAAATACTGCCTGTGATTAGGTAGGATTCCTAAGAATCTCCTTGACAGGGTTTCACAGCATGATCTAGCCACTCTCAAACCGGAGCGTCCCAAAGTAGACAACACGGAGTGAATGAACCAACGAATTGAGATTTACTGATTGATGAAAATTTGATTTGAAAAACAATCGCGTATTGCTTGAAGAAAGAGTTTTGCAATACGACGAAGGTTTTATGAGAAAGATCAATTTTCAATCCAAAATACTTTTTGTATTTGAAAAAGAATACACATTCGATGTGCTAGAGAAAAGAAGAGATTTGCATCGAACGGTTTTTCCAAAAGTATTCGTCAATTCATTTCCTGGACCAGGGTTGATTCAAGAATGAATCGCCCCATCATTTCTATCCAGTTGTCACAAGCTTGATCTTTAGATAAGATCTCACATGTCACCCACCAAGAGCTTGTATGATGTTGGCTCTAGAAGGATTTCCATCTTCATTGTGAATATTTTACATATCACTCGGATGTTCATGCAAATATCACAAGGATAATGTGTAGGACTCTCAATATATACTTACTTTCCACATTGTGTGAAATAACAAGTCTTCATTAATTTTGTGTCCTAATGAGATTTTGTGGATGATCTCTTGGCTCTAGACTCATTAGTGCATATTTGGTTTCCTATTTCGGAGACTAGGGATAGGGTCTCCTTCTTCAATATCAACAATCTCTAGAAGAAAGTCGATAGATTATGTAGGTTCCCCGTGAGAATGAAACAAGTCCTTTTAAGAGGAACTTGAGTAGCTTGGGAAGTTTAGTGCAGTGCGTCACTGGGTCCATGACGTCTTGTCTTCAATACCAGTGTTACCTTAGTAGACACCAGTAGCATATGTATTGAACCCGGTTTCTACTTAAAGGTTGAATTAATGGAGGGCTATCTCTTTTCACCCTTTTCACATTCAATTCTTTTTCATTCTTCAACCCCTTCAGTGCTTACCGAGACTTGATAACTAGAACCTTGTTGGGTTTATTCCAGTACTAGCTCTGTCTCAGTCCGCACTCTTCCCGTATTCTCATTTTTCTCCTTTTTCATCATACCTAAGGACTTCTACACTATCTAGTAGATTGTCCCTGGGTAGATCCCTCCGGCTCTGGCGGGATCATGGGAACGAATACCTAACCTAACCATCCTTATAACACCATGCATAAAGTAAATTGGTCGGTCTTTTGGTATTGTTCTTTCCTTCTTGAAACCAATTGAAAAATCATTTGGAAAATCAATCAAGGTACTTGTGATATAATATTAAAGCATTTTGTACCTTAATTGTTTTGATCATTTAGAAATGCTCCCCCTCAACATGTGCATATGATTTTGAAATTGTTTAGCACATAGAGGCAAGAGTTATTTGAAATAATTTATTAATCATAATTTCCATAGAAAAGACCATTTGATTTTCTTGGTGAATTCTCCCCCTCAATATGTGCGTTGGATATTTGAAAATCATTTTGCACATAGAGGCAAGAGGTTTTTGAAGTACTTCCACGATTGCCAATAGAAACCATTCGCTCCCCCTCAATATGTGCATCAATATGAAAGAGTTTAGCACATATTAGAGAGAACTTGCACTTTGAATCAAAATGATAATCTTTTATCAGATTTCATATTTAAATCACATTTTCTCCCCCGATAAAAAATATCAAACCCTTTGAGATTTTGGATCCCAAGTGATTTAAATAGTTTTAGAAAACTTTGGAGAAGATATGCCAGGTTTAAATTCTCTTCTGGTTTTTGGTTAAATGCTCCTCCTCAATCATGTGCATCATGTAATTGAAATCATTTGGCACATGAAGGAAGGAGTGCTTTTGAAACAATTACCCTTTAAACATATTTGAGATTTAAATCACGATCTCTCCCCCGATCAAAAATTTCAAACTTTTTGAGATTTGTGATCCCAATTGATTTAAATCATTTAAAAGATTTTGGGGAAAGACGTGGCATGATTTAATTTTGAAATAGAGTGATAAGGATCAATTTAAGGCATTAAAGATTGTTAGTGTCAGGTATGATAGTTTTTAAGAGATCTTTAAGTAAAATAAAACAATTTCACAATCAAACAAGAACAGAAAAAATTTTATTTTGTAAGATCTTTGAGTTTTAAAGAAAATCATACCATGACATAATATTAAATCTTTAGATCACCACTTACTATTGTACAAACCGGACTTTTATGAAGAAGTATCGTTTGAAAATATTTTATTTTAAATCACTCACCCCCTCAATCGATGACCGTAGTCGTTGATTGAGTGACTTAAGATTTGATAAAATGAAGTCCGGTGATTTCTAAAATTTAGACCAAGTTATTTTCAAACAAATATTTTTCTACCATTTTCGAAACAATATTTTTAAAATTGTAAAGAAAAATGGTATAATCCACTACTTGTCCTGCATAAAGATACGTTATGTGGTTGAGCTGCTTCTGTTGTTGCTGTAAGGCTTGAAGAAAACCATCTGCTGAAGCAATGAGACCTCTGAACTTGCATCTATCGTGCCAATTATCCATAGAAAGATCTAATTGAGCTCCGTTTCTTCTTTGTCGACCCAAGAGATAGTTACCCTTTCCATTTGGCATCCAACCATCTTCATTTGTGGGATCCGGATCGGGAACAATCTTATGAACCATGATACCTGCATATGTTAGTAGACACAAACAGATATATGGTGGTCGACGTCAACCAAACAGCAATCGACTAATAAAAGTCAATCCAACATATCAAACAGATCATGTAAAACATGGGAATAATGTGTTCATCAAACTCTAATCATCTAATCCTAACAATCATATCCTAGATTCATAGTCCTTCGACATAGGAAAATATCATTTTCAGTTAATGTGACAACTCGTAATTTCAGGTCATTTTACAAACTTTGAAAATTTCACTGTTCATCTCGGGAATTTACTATTCATCGTTTTTGAAGTCGATTTGATATTTTGAAAGGGGATTTCAAAATTTTACTATTCACAAAATACTATTCATTCCCGGAGAAAAATCACTATTCATGATTCACTATTCATCATTTTCGTAAACTAGGTTTACGAGTATCAAATACGTGTAACCTTGAGGGTTAAGCTGCGTATTCATGGAACATCATTGAGAACATTACATATAGACTAGAGTTAGTCTACATATCATCAGTAACATCATTTCCATATTAGTTCGTGCATTGTTTGCATATTTCATTAACGTACATTTATTTATTAAATAAACGTTATCGCACGATCATTTATTTTGAATAATTGATCCGACACTTCCAACAATTATATTGATATATTTTTATACTCATTTAAGACTATAAAAATTATATTATTAGTTTACCCAATGTTTTGAATTTATTTTGTATATATATTGTTATATATATATATATATATATATATATATATATATATATATAT
>BPTQ01000003.1:178487832-178549193 GCA_019973895.1 Chrysanthemum seticuspe
TGGTTTTTGACCAAATCTTTGTGTAAACCCGTCTTAGTTTCAATGCTCATTAGGATGCGCATAGTTTTGGGATTTTAATGCGCATTCTAACAAGGAACCAAACCAGAAGTTAAAAGACCAAATTAGGCACAAAAGAATGAACCTATTCAGACTTTTATGCAGCTGAAACCTATAGAAAACGTGACACTTCACATTTTCTAGTAAACCCGTTTTTGGGATTTTGATGCGTATTCGTATTCGAATGCGCATCTTAAGGATGCGTATTCTAAGTGAAATGCGCATTTGATGCCAGATGCGTATTCCATTAGGATGCGGATGCAAAGATGCGGATTGAAAACAGATGCGAATTGAAACACCAAAAGTTACGCGTAACAATGAGGAGTTACGCGTAGGTTTTAGCTTACGCGTAAGTAGGGAAAACACTAAAGTTAAGCGTAGACAAAAGTTAGGCGTAGAAACGTAGGCGTAGGATTACCTTATGCGTAGACCGTAGTTTACGCGTAAAGTGAATCTTATGCGTAGGAATTCTACGCGTAAGCTTATGCTTATGCGTAGTTTTAGGGTTTTTGCCCAAATGATCTTTTACACTTCACAGTGCAAAAGATATCCAAAGTCGACGTATTTTCAGACTTATCCAAGTAAGAAAACACGGATTAAACCAGAAAATTGAAGACCAAACCAAGGAACAATCTTACGCGTAATTTTAGGGTTTTGATACGCGTAGGATTACTCGTAACTTTGATTCTGCCCAAATGTGTTTCTAAACCAGTTTTTGGTTATGGAATAGCTTCAATAGTACCAAAAGAGCACAAAAGTGTGAATTTTGATGTACCAAAACTGCTAAACAGGTTACGCGTAGAACGACACCCACGAACAAAAACTAGCTTAAAAACGTAAATCCACGCGTAAAGTTTGAAACTTTTTGACAAAAACAAGTATTTTAACACCTCAAAACATTGAAAGTACAAGAATCTTGGATTAAAAAGTGTAAAAAACGAGTTTTTAAGATAACCAAAGAATGCGTTATCTCTACGTGTAAGATCCAAAACCAAAAACTTCAAAAAACAAACGAGTACACCCAACTATTTGGCGATTGATACCACTGTTAGGTCACTAGTTTTACAACACAAGTAATATAGAAAGAGATAGAGGCGGTTGAACAACACACAAACACACACACGTAAAAGTAAAGAAAGGTTTAGGCGTAGAGTGTATGTGAAAGAGTAACTTGAACAACCAACCCTCAAATGAGGGTTTACAAGAGTTTATATAGGCAAGGAGCTAGGGCAACACTCCCTCTCCTTCCCTATTCCTTATTGGGCTTGGATCAAGCTTATGGGCCTTCTACATAAGCTTGACCTTAAACAAACATAAAGGCCATAATAAAGCTACCTATTACATATGAAATATAAATACTTGAAATGATGTTTAGGAGTGATTCCAACATACGGCACTTGACTGTACATTGTCCCTTGTGATGCAGAGTGCATCGGTTACACAGTGGTGCAGTCCCTGCGTACGGTTTCCTTTCCTCAATCCCAGCTGCATATGCTCTAGCAACATTTTGCCTTTTGTTTTGATTGTTGTTGTGGTTTCCACTGTGGCTGCCACGGTACCCATTGTTGTTGTAACTTCGGGAGTGGTCATCCCATTTCCTCTTATTGCCATCCACTTTTTCCATGGAATCCTCAATCACTTGGTCCATGAGTTTGTTGGCTACTTCGATGGTTTCATGAAGATCAGCAGCCTTAGAAGTGGTGACGTTGCCCTTGATAGGTTGGGGCAGTCCTCCGATGTATCTCTCTAACAATCGGGTCTCAGTGGGAACCATTTCAGGACACAACAAGGCTAGTTCTTGAAATCGCTGATTATAAGCAGCCATATTGGTGCCTTGAACCTTGAGGTTCCAAAACTAATGCTCGAGTTTCTTGATCTCATTACGAGGACGGTACTTTCGAAGTACCATCTCCTTGAAGTTCTCCCATGGCATGGCATAGGCAACATCGATGCTAGCAGATTTCAGAAAGTTGTTCCACCAGGTCAAGGCAGCATCAGTGAAAGTGAATGATGCGTACTTAACCTTAGACTCTTCTTTACAATTGCAGATTCGGAACACAGTCTCGAGCTTTTCGATCCATCTAGTCAGACCGCAGCTCCTTCGGTTCCACTAAAACCTCCAGTCATGATCTTACGAAAGTCTTGGTAAGTACAAGTGCGACTGTGGGTGGGTGGTCTCGAAGTTCCAGCATTAGTAGACGAGTGGTTTACTGCAGCTAAAGCGGCGTTCACTCGATCATTGAATAGCTGGTCTATCATAGCTTGATTCATGGTGGGTTGGATTGGAGTAGTCCTAACAGGAGTAGTGACTTCAGCAGTCTAATCGCGTGTGACTCTGTTTAGAATAGCAGCGTTTGCAGCTTGGTTGCGAGTGACTCTCGCTGGAATTGGAGCATTGGAAGCTCCACCAGGGTTGGTACGTTTTGATCTTTGTTTTGGCGGCATTTCTGCAGTGAGAAAGGTGATGAGATATATAACCTTTTAGTCAAGGTAAGTGCCAAGTAATAGTGTGGTTATCGTAGATAGATCATATGAGCAATCTATAAGAGAAAAGACAATTGGATAGGAAAATAAGTCTGACATAGATAGAATTTCGGTTACAAGGTTCCTAAAGTACATGATGAAATACTAGATGGAATACAACGGAAAGTACAACGGAAATACAAACTGAGGTACAAGAGTAATAGATAACACTAACTGTTATAAATCCAGTTTAGTGTGATACATCACGAAGTCCTATCTAAAAATATCCACGCTCGGTACGTAGTCGCTCAAGGCTAGCCACCAACTCTCGCTGGGTAGCCTCCAAGCTCGCAATGCGTCTCATCTGAGATGCTAACATGGACTCTAAATCTGTGGTCCTCTGCCATCCTTCTCTGGCAGTATCTCTCGCAATCCACTGGACGCGCTCTAGCTCCTCTAGCCGTCCGTGCATCTAGGCTTGACCTCTGCCCAAGGCTCGTGCTCTGCTGTCCAGCTCTCTGACATCCTCGACCTGAGTCTCAACCCTAAAACCCAGTCGAATCCTCTCGTGTCTCTCGAGCCCCATGCTCTCAAACAACACATCAGTAACTCGGTCTAAACCCTCAACACGCTGCTCGCAAGCTTGCAAGCGTGTTGGATCGACTCTCTCTAGCTGATTAGTATGGACTCCTAGCAGAGTCTCATGAGAGTCTAACTGAATAAACATCCTCTCAGTGAGGGTCAGATCGCCATCTAGAGATCCTGACAGATCTGGCACTGACTGTGTCTCAACCGGTGCAGCTTCCTCAATGGTCTTAAGCTGTCTAGTGGCGCGAGCAAGACGCTCCATGTCTGCTGCAGATGGTATAAATGAAGGTGATGATGGACTGTAGCTCGGACTGGCGATATGTGGTACCGAACTGATCAAGCAATCAATATCCCTCCAAGTAACCTCACTACTCTCCTCCTGACTGTGGAGAAAAGCAGCTCTCAGTCCTAACCCAACTGGCGCATCAATGTCCATGTCCTCGCTCAATATCTGAGCTATCCTGGAGCTCTGTCCTAGCTCCTGAATACTATGGACAATCTCCAGACCCTGTGTACTCATATCTGCTGCTATGCTAACATATCCGGGAACACTCTCAATCGGCATAGGCTCTGGTAGTTCTTCCTCAGGATCCTCTTCCGGATCTTCTTCCGGGTCTTCCTCTGAGTAGGAATCAGTAGATCTCCGGAGTCTCTGATGAGGTGGTGACTCAGTGGATGATGGTGTCAGTGACTCTGAAGTAGTAGAAGGACCCATGTAAGCAGCGCGGGTCATCTGAGAAGCTAATGCAGGCACAAATGAATACCGCTCTCGATATCCAGGTACTCTCACAATCATACGGGGTTTTTGCCTGCGTGTCAACAAGGCTGATGGAGTGGTGGTGAGGGTAGGTATAGATGGAGTAGGTGCAATAAATGGCTGAGCTGCTAGTGTGGCCTGAATATACGGATCAGTGGCTAAGTGTGCAAGCTGACGGATGGTAGGTGAGTGAGCTAGTAGGATGTCCTCCTGAACATCGTGAGGGAAGGCTGGTGAAGGCACGGTCTGTGACAAGACGGTGCATAGGTGTAAGTATGTGGAAAAATATGCTCATGATGAATATGAAATAATGCATAAGTAAATAGGAAATAAAACATGTAATCCTATTTAAATGAATTCTAAGTATAATGGCAAGTAAGACAAGCGGCAATCGGCGGTCGTAGTATGATGTTTTTCGTGAAAAGTAGTTATAGTTTAGGATTTATATGTACCTAGTTCTCTATAACCTTGGCTCTGATGCCAATCTGTCACACCCCCAAATTTTGTTTAGCGGAAGCATACGTGTTATTCGGGAGCGTTACGGGATTGGTGAATCGTAACACAAGTAATAAAGAACGGAATACACACTCCGTTTAACTTCATAAAATATTTTAAAACATTATCTTACAACATTGTTTAGATAAATGGGCACATCCCATAAATTTTTAGTGGTCCCAAAGTAAAAACATCATTTTTGTGTAAAAACACTTCTTTAAAAATTACTACGACCATTTCTCCGCCTCTTGCCTTGCATCCATTGATCACAACTAAACACCTGAGAAAATATGTTAAAAAGGACAGCTAAAAGCTGGTGAGTTCATAGGTTTAAGTTAAAATAGAAAGTTTGGACCATAAGCAAAGTCATATAATCATTACAACGAATATAATGATATATGGATGAAATTCTATTACGTTAGCTCTAAGTTCATGTAACCGATACTACGACAGTTTCCGTATGCTCAAAGGTGTCATACAATATAGGGGCCCATAGCAAGTGTTTTGTCCCTCAACACTCGGTTCTGACATGGTATACGTTTCGCCTTGGTCTAAGCATGACCAACCGAACGGAGGAGTCACCCTCAATAGATCTATTTATAACATTCGCGTTTCCCAATGGGGAATTGACGGTTCATGAAAAGGGCATTCTCTAAGGACATAAGGGCTTAGGCTAAACCACGTAATAGTAATCATGTAATAGTTTTGGTCCTAAAAAGGTTTTGCATATTTCTCACCCCAAAGTGTTTAAACAGTTTATCAAGTAAAAGAGGGGCTATGAAAACTCACCTTAGCAAATGTGCAATCCAAATGTGGGATTATGATTGTTGTGGAGCGGCACCGACACGCGACCTAGATAAGGAGGGCAATGTTTCAGTTCATTGTTTTTAAGTATCACTTACTTAAAGTGGTTCGATATGATTTGTATTACTACAAAACGTAAGTTTGTAAAAATTGTTAATTTATTATTACTAGTAAGTATACAAAGTGTATATACTTTTACATTGTGACCGAGGTATCGTCGTGTGATAACTCTTAGATGTAACATCTTATGGTTACGCATCGGGGATATTATTATTTTTTTAATATTTTTCATTACGGGAGTTTGTCATTTGTTTTATCAAGTCCTTATCATAGTGTCGGTACGCGTGCAGTATCGGTCATTGGGGAAAACGAGATAACCTCTCGTCTTACAATTTAAATCATAAGACAAAAATGAAGTATTCATGAAATGATATGAATGCAGAGTGGTGAAATTATCTACTGTACACGAGTTATCTACTCAAATGATCAGGCAAAGCTTATGCATGCTTCATGACTCATGCTTAGTAATAATAAATTACTAATATCAGTTAAATTTTTGTGAAAATTTACCGTGTGTCACAATATAGAAGGAGATCAAGAGGGGTTATGGTATGTCCGTTACTCGATTCATAAGTTTCTCAAATTCGCTTTGATATTGCGCCACGGTTCCTGTTTGCAAGAGTTTAGAAAGCGCCTCTTGCGGATCCTCGTACTTACATGGTCCAAAACGATTACGCACACTCTCTAGAAAACCGTCCCAACTGGTAATGAGCTTACTACGCGACATCCACCGAAACCATTCGGCTGCATCTCCTTCCATATTAAAACCCACAATCTTGAGTCGTTGTTCGTTGGTGGTATCGAGTAGATCAAAGTACTCGTGGATGGCAAATATCCAACTCTCCGGATCAGTCCCATTAAACTTTGGAACCTCCAATCGCATGGATCGCGGAATAGCTGAACCCGCATCACCCCTCCATGTCGATTGTGCCCAAACACTTTTGCAGCTTGGAGCTCCGCAGTCAACGCGGTGATCTGACCATGTAGCTTCGCGTTCAATGCATCCGCGTGTTCCTTCAAAAGCAAACGTATGGCCTTTTCATCCATGATCAATGAAATCACCAATTGATACAACCCGTTACAGTAGTATCGATAGAATGCACCCTTCAAGCGTATGCTAGCTCCTTTAGAAAAGTAGAGGTTAAGAAGCAGAGAATATTTTGAATGAAAGTTGTGAATGCATTAATCAAGAGTCGGTATTTAAATACCGAATTAGGGATAACCCTTACAATGACACCAATCCTAATATGACTCAAACAATTATCCTAAACATTGACTCACTTGACCCACAATCCTATTTGAACTCAAATACGTTTAAAGAACTAGATAGACAATTATTTCATGACATAATCCTTATGCCATGTTGGGATAGACTTGACCCGTTTGGGTCGACCTCCTACCAAAGCTTGAGTCGTAACAGGTTATTATCGTCGACAAGTAAGAAGCTTTCTTGGGCTTACAGGTTATTATCGTCGATTTATCAAAAATTATGCTACAGTTTCAGCGCCCTTATCAAGCTTGCTTCAAAAGAATGGCTTTCGATGGGGGGAAACAGAGAATAGTGCTTTTGATAACCTCAAAAATAAGATCTCTAGTGCACCAATATTGGGTCTTCCGAATTTTGACGATACTTTTGTTATTGAAGCTGATGCTTCGACCAATGGTATTGGCGCGGTTTTGTTACAGAAATGGTTACCACTTAGCTACTTTAGTCGCAAGTTGGGACCTCGCTTGCGCATAGCCGCGACATATCAAAAAGAATTTTTTGCCATTGTGGAAGCTGTATACAAGTGGAGGCAATATTTACTTGGGCGTCGGTTTATCATTCGCACGGACCATAACAGCATACAGGAGCTTATGCAACAGGTCATTCAAACTCCTCTTCAACAAAAATATGTAAGGAAACTTATGGGATTTTATTTTGCTATTGAGTATAAACCGAGGGCATTAAATCAAGTGGCTGATGCTTTGTCACGTATGTTTGAAGAAGAAGAAAAGTGTCACAGCAGCGTTTATGTCTTTGAGTCATCTAGTGGTCTGGTAAATTAACGAATTAAAACAAGAAAATGAAACCTTGGCTGAGTTGCGTCGCATTCATCACAAGTTGGACCAACAAGAGCTGTTGGAGGGATTTCGAAGGGAGCAGGGCCTGCTTATATTTCGAGATCGTTATTATGTGGGCAAGGAGTCTAAACTAAAAGATATTTTGTTAACCGAATTTTATAACACACCAGTTGCTGGGCACGGTGGTGTTAAGAAAATGTTGGTTGGCTTGTCGACGTTATTTTATTGGAAAGGCATGCGAAATTCGGTTGAAGATTATATCAAAAATTGTTTAGTTTGTCAACAAACTAAATATTATACACAAGCATCAGGCGGGTTGCTCCAGCCCTTGCCGACTTCGATCGCGGTTTGGGAAGATATTTCTATGGACTTTATTACAGGGTTACCCGTTTCCAAAGGTCAGAAAACTATTTTGGTGGTCGTGGATCGGTTTTCTAAGTATTCTCACTTCGGACCGTTACCTACAAGTTTCAACGCTTCTAAAGTCGTTGAGGTATTCATGGAAATGGTGGTAAAGCTTCACGGGTTTCCTAACACTATTGTTTCTGATCGTGATTCAATTTTTGTTAGCGAGTTTTGGAAGCAGTTGTTTAAGGCTAGTGGGACACAACTAAATCATAGCACGGCATATCACCCTCAATCAGACGGGCAAATGGAGGTTGTTAATCGCGGATTGGAACAATATTTATGAGCCATGGTGATGGATCGTCCATATCATTGGGTACATTTATTACCATGGGATGAATTTAGTTATAATACTAGCTTTCATAGTAGTATCAAGATGACTCCATATCAAGCTTTATATGGGCGCGTTCCTCCTACGCTTATCCCATATCCGCCTGGGTCCTCCAAAGTTGCTGCCATTGATGACTTATTAGTTGAACGAGATGTTTTGCAACGTCAACTTAAGCAAAATTTGTTAAATGTTAAACATCGCATGGAGATGAAAGCTAATCTGAAACGAAGGGATGTTGAGTTTCATCCAGGTGACAAGGTGCTCGTCAAATTGCAGCCTTATCGGCAAGTTACATTGGCTAGGCGTCTTTCTAACAAATTGGCTAAGAGGTATTATGGACCATTTGAGGTATTAGAGCGTATTGGCAAGGTGGCATATCGACTTGCCCTTCCACTTACAAGTAAGATTCACCCGGTATTTCATGTTTCGATACTTAAACCTTTCTCAGGTACTGGTGAGCATGTCGTTGCAAACTTGCCCGAGGAAGAACATAATGGGCAACCAGTGGAGACACCATTAGCAATTTGTGCCTCGCGTATGGTCTTACAAAATGGGGTACCGGCTCGTCAAGTTTTGGTTCAATGGCTTGGAAGCGCACCGGAATAGGCAACGTGGGAATGGTTGTCCGAGTTTCAGTCCACTTATCCATCTTTTCACCTTGAGGACAAGGTGCTTTTTGAAGGAGAGGGGAATGTTACAACTCAAGCTTTGGTAGGAGGTCGACCCAAACGGGTCAAGTCTATCCCAACATGGCATAAGGATTATGTCATGTTGGGATAGACTTGACCCGTTTGGGTCGACCTCCTACCAAAGCTTGAGTCGTAACAGTTCATAAGCACAATATTTCCATAGCGTACGTACATAATCACCAATGATGGTATTCTCTATATCAATTCGCACATGTGTTCCAAGAGGATATTTCTGATTAAACTCATTCGACGATTTAACATAAAACAAGATACCATATTGCTCGGTCATCATCGGTATCACATGCCTATTGTTTCCTTCTAATGAATAATTTGAACGGATGATTGGGCGTCGCTTGCCGTATACCATAATAAGAGCCAAAAAGACTATATAGGCCAAGTAAAGAGTCACTATTACCTCCTCTTTGATCATTGATATCATTTTTAAAAGAGGATGAATACGTTTCTCCGCGTCCTCACGTAGCTCTAGTGCACCCTGCACATATTTTTTCTTACCATCATCCATGACGACCACTCAAGAAGAGAACAATATTCGATGTTAGTTCATGATATGATAGAAAGCATGGTTTTAAATTGACTATATAACATCAACACATAAAGACCCGAAGAATTAATACCTTTAGTTCACTTGCGGATGTTATTTGTGGTTTTTGATAGATTTAGTATGATTTCCATGGCATAGTTCCATTTATATATATTAAGGCCCGTAATTTCTGCTATTCTTTTCCTAATTAATCTACTATAGTACTATCCGTAATTTGAAAATTTGTGGAAACAAACGTTTCTTAGTTTATCTTTTATATTCATAGTTAATCCTAAATAATTAATTTTGTTTATGTTAAGTTAAATAGCTAAAGTTGTTGAATCTTCTTAATAGATAGTTTAATCTTTGGAAGTTTTCTAAGCATAGAATACTATGGGTGCATTTAGTTGGAGAAAAAGTTCTCTTGTTTTCTATCTCTAGTTTTGTAAAAATTTGGATGAAAAATTTATCTCCACAAAACATTTGAAAATATAAAAAATGCGTTTAGTTGATATTTGTATTTTCTATTTTGAAGAAGGAGAGGGAGGGTTGGGGGTTACAAAGGAAAACAAGGAAAAACAACTAAAATTTGTTTTCTAATTTTCCTTGTTAGATTAGGAATAGAGGATTTTGTGTTTTGCAAAACATTTTGTTGGAAAATGATAATTTGAACGCGATCTCTATTTTTCTTGTTTTCCAAAAAATATTTTATGGAAAACAAGGGTGTTTTCTATTCAATAATCAGTTTACAATGTGTTTTACCGCTTAGTCAACTACTTTTATACAGCCTTTGTAAAACTGCAACACGATAGTATATTGTTTTCTACTACACCGGAATTCAACTCATTCCTTCACACGCTCCCTTTATAAGTTATTTTTGTAAATCATTGAATGTCATTCAATAATCAGTTTCAACTCAAATTCGTTCAATTCAATCTATTCGAAAAAGTCAAATATAGTTTCATATGTTTCAATTGATCCCACTATTACTTTCAATTCAATATCAGTTTCAATTCATCAAATAAATTAGGTTTTGAATTGATGCTTCTTCTGTACAGATTAAAAAAAAAAAATCTTCTTAATCCTCCTAAAATCTCAAACAACAAGGTATATCTTTTCAAATTGATAATGAGTTACTAATGGTTTATTGTGTGTTTTTAAATTAGGTGTTCGAATTAGAGATTGGAATTGACTATGCAACTTATTATCTCGTAACAGGTTTCTATTAGTTTTCCAATTTAATTTTGTGCCGATTACTTTTGATATGTGTGATTCGATTGTTTTAATAGTTCTTTCAATTTGATATGCAGGGGTAATTTATATATTTGATATTAGTAAAAGAGAACAGTTGAAAGATCCGACACATGTTTTCCAGGATTTATATATTTAGGGTAGTAGGAGGCCATTTGTGGCATGGTGAAGGTGACGGTTTTTGCATTTGACTGGGAAAAGAGGAAGAAAAATATTGCACTTGTGTTTGTGTGGGAGGATGCGAAAGAAAAAGGGCAGAGATGAAAGTGATGGGTCATGGGAGGGATTTGGATCCGGTTTAGGATACTTTTTGACTTATTATTATTATTATTTACAATATTGAATGTACTCCGTGTTTTGTCGAATCTCCACATAATCGTACCGTTCCGGTATCCGCAAAATATAAAAAATACATTTTTGGAAACGTTTTGAGAGTGAAATAATAGGGTATCATTTTTACTTAGAGTTTAGATTATAACAGTTTTGCCGTTAGTCCGTCGCCGTCGATATGTGTCGAGTGTCGGTTTTTATGTTTTACGAGAAAATCTATCGTTCTTGATTTAAATAGGCACGGAAAAATCAAAAGTGAAACTTAGGACATAATTATTATAGTTTATTGTTAAAATTTATTTGAAATTTTACGGGGTTTTACAAATATTGAAAATAACAGAGATTACAAATGATTAAATAAAAAATACAAGGACAAAACCCTAAATACTACTAAACGGGTCTAAACAAGTAGACCGGGCCTTTAGGCCTTATTATCTAACACATGATACAAAAGAAAGGCATTTACGAGAAAGGCATAAACGAGTCTTTCAAGCAAGTTGTTTTGTCTTTACTATCGCATGTTAGTAACATAGTTACACAAGGTCTTTGGTCTAATGGTAGTTAGTGACGCATCAAGCTACAGATTACGTGTTCAAGTCCCGCTGAAGACACAATGAAATATTATGTGTGAGATATGTGGTTTACAAATATAAAAATTGATGCTAACGAACTTTCGCCTAGATTTCAAACTTATTTCCCCTAAATATTAACATTTCAGGAATGTTGCTATACACACCAAACAATAAACATTCCTGAAAAATGACGAAAATGGTTCATGAAGTTTGGTGTTTGGCAAAATGATCCGTGTGTTGTATTTATGTTGTGACGTCAGTTCTTAAAGAATTGCAAAAAAGGTCCCAAAAAATAGTACAAATAGTCCTTGCGGTTTAAATTATGACATTTTTGATCCATGTGTTTATTTACTTTGCGAAAAAGTCCATAATTATAAAAAAGGTTTGTAAAATTAATAAATGTTTACAAAACAGCCCTTATATTAAAGCTAAGGACTTTTATGTAACAAAAAATTATACAAACATCCTTCCGGTCCCAGAAACATTGTAATAAACATCCTTCCTGTTATTTGAGATTATTTTTAGAATTATTATCAAAGTTATAAATAGCGCGAGGGGTAACGGCATGATTAAGCCTCACGCTTTTGTGTTTATAAAACGTAGCATAAGGTGACACAAAATATAAAAATATTTATATATTTATATCATATTTCATATATATCGAGTTTAAAAAAAAGACATGACATAAAACGGCGTGACGGCATGACTAAGTCTCACGCTTTTACGAAGCTTTTGTGAGGTTTTTGCAAGCCTTTAAAACCACGATTATTATTATTAAATCTAAGAGCATCCACTATGGTGGTTTGTGAAAAGGTTTATAAAAAGATGAAGAGGTCTAAAAATGTATAAACCATGGTGGATGTATATTTCAAGCTTATGTGGCATGAATAGGTGTAGAATTTTGAAGAGGTTCAAAATTTAAGTAATTGATAAATGTTGAGTGTGTTTTATGATATTAAAAGGTTTATGAATAGGTTTATCCATAGTAGAAATAGGTTTATAATTTGAAAAGGTTTATAAATTAATGGAGTTTTAAATGTATAAACCTTTGTATAGGTTTATCATAGTGGATGCCCTAACAGTGAGAAAATTATTTCGCAAAAATGACGTGGCGGATTGGAATAGAACATAAGAGCGTGAGGTATCATAACGAGCAAGCCTCGCCACTCCAACGTGGCACCCTCGCCGGAACTCGCCGCCCACCGCCACGACACCATCTCCCTTCGCCACTACAACGACACACTAGAGGACAAACCCAAATTCAAGTTTAACGTTTGAATATTACCGTTTTAATTCAAACGGTCAATTTTTTTTTTCAAACCCAAATATTACCCCACCCACTCTATAAATAATACTCATATTTTACACACAAATTCACACTTCTCATTCAAAAATATATTATCTTCACCATCTCAATCCACAACCAAAAATGTCCCAAGATCCAAACGAGATGTCGTTTATGAATCTCCTCAACTCGTCTTCGTCAAACCCGTCCACCCCATCGTCTCAAAGCTCAAACACTTCTTCGCAAGTCGGATTTCAACCTTTTCAATATCCAAGACAATCACCACCGCAATTCTATCTGTCACAACCATCACAACCGCAATTCTATCTGTCACAACCACCACCAACGCAATTCTATCCATCACAACCACCACCAACGCAATTCTACGCTTCACAACAACATTACTTTGAATCCCAATTCAAAGTACCTCAACCACCAACCGAAACACGTGAAGAACGTCGTCAAGGAAAAAAAACCGGCCAAAGCGACAAAGAAAAAAAAGAAGGCCGTGGTGAACTTGGACGCGGACGACGAGGAGGAGGAGGAAGAAGAGACTCGAACCACAATTCCTTGGACAAGCGAAGAAGAAAATTTTTTAGCCGAGTGTTGGGTCGAGGTTTCCCAAAACGCCGCTATCGGTAATGACCGACTAAACGATGCGTTTTGGACTCAGATTTGGGAGGACTTCGGCTCGTAGTCCAGGGCCTTCTCGTACAAAAAATATGTGCACGGGAAAATGGACTCGGATAAACGGTGATTGCCAAAAGTTTAATGGTTTTTACAAGCATTTGCAGCGTAGATCCGGGGAAAATGATGTTGATCACATTGAGAATGCAAGACTTGCTTTCAAGTCTCTTACCGGGAAACAATTTACTATGGTCCCGGCATGGAAGGTTTTGAGAGAATATCCCAAATGGGACGCGCCGGAGGGGATCAAATGAAGATAATATCGCCGAATTATTCGGCCCTGATCCAAGAGCTCGTCCCGCAGGCAAGCCTCAACCGGCAAAAAAATCTAAATCAGTGGAGTCGTCAACGAGCACCGGAGTTTCTCATGCATGATATTGAAAATTCATTCTAAGAGTGCCGAGAATTGGAGTTTCTCATGCATGATATTGAAAATTTACCGGAGCGATCCTCAAGAAGAAACAAGACGAATTGATAGCAAAATACTACAAGACGAATTAATGTTGTATTTTTTAAGTTTCGTATGGTTTTTATTTTCCGTATGTTTTATTTATTTATTTTATTTATCGTATGTTTTTATTTTATTTTCCGTATTGCAGTTGTATTTTTATTTTAAATGAATAAAATGAATTTTATTGTGTTTAGAAAATATGGAAAAGAAAAAATTTTAGGTGTGTGGGGCCCAAATGAAGAGGTTTGAGTTAGTTGTGATTGAGGGTATTTTTAAATGAGTATGTTGGAGTGATGTAGAGGTGATATGACACAAATGAAAACCAAATGAAGAGGATTGAGTTCACCACCGCACCCCATGCTCTACAAGAGATCCCCGAATATAAATTGTACGGTTTTCTATCACAGCAAAACTTGCTCCCCAAGGCTAGCTATTATTCTTTTATTTCTTTTTGTCAAAAACCCTAAATAAAAAGCCAAAAATCTTTTCTTTATTTGCTCCGTCATCTTATCAATTTCACACTCGCCGGAACCCTAATTTTCAAATCACCGTCTCCTCCGTTAAATCAGGTAACAAGCCGTTTATTATTCTCTTATTTAACGTAAATCTGTTTTCTAATGTGTTTATTGTGATTAATTACATAAATTTGTCGAATTGATTTAATTTTTTTGGAAAAAAAATTAGGGCTTTTTCGTATTTTTGTTTTGGATATGAACTTGTTGCTAATTTGAATGATTTTTTTTTTATTATTTTTTTGATGATGATACTAGGGTGTTTTATTAAGCTTATCTAGGGGGCTTATCAGCTTATTTGATTTTACGGCTTATATTTAATAAGCTCCATTTTCCGGCTTATTTTGAGACTTTTAGGCTTATATAAGTTTGTTATAAGCTTATATAAGCGTCAACATAAGCCGAAAAGTTAGGGCTTATGAAATATAAGCCGAAACCAAGTAAGCTCATTAGCTCATAACAAAAATAAGCCTAATCAAGTGTTTGGCTAAGTTTATATTGTTGGGCTTATGAGCTTCTATGAGGGGGTTTTGATAAGCCCTAATTTTGTGACTTATTTGAGTAGGGTGGGCTTATATAAGTATGTGTTTACGATGTCTGTCGTTTATGTATCTGTAGTGGTGTGGTATTAGTTTTAATAGTTCACGGTGAATTTGTATAAAGAAGGTTTTTTGTTTTGGAATTGGTTCAAGTTTAGTTTTTTTCGGTAATCTTGGTTTCCGACTAATCCACGAGGTTTCAATCCACCGCCACTGAGAATAAACCGGGTAAAGTCCTTTCTTTTCAGGAGTTTGGTGTGACCCGGAATTGAACTTGAGACTTCTAAATTGTATTGATTTGAAGAAATTTAGGGGTTTTCGTATTTGTCTTAATACTAAGCAGTTTTTTACGTTCTTAAGATTTTGACTGAATGAGTTTATGGTGAATTTATCGAGTTTGCTTGTTTGGAAAAGCTAGGGTTTTTAAACAAATTTGAACCAAGTAGGATTTATTTGTTGTTTGTTGATATTAATTGAACGTTTTTATGGCGATAAGTAAAGTGTTTTTTTGGTGAAACTGATTGAACTTGGATAGTATGTTTGAGGAACTTAGGGTTTATAAATCTGTTTTTAAAGTGTTTGTATGGATAATGTGCACTTTTCGCATTGACGGTTGATATTAATTTACAGTGTACCTATACGGCGTATAGGCTGCATTTTAAAAAAATATACAAATAAATAAATAAAATTTCTGGGCGTTACAAGTAAATTTGTTGAGAAAGTGTTTTTCTGGTGAAGATTTTGAAGTTGGATGACTTGATTGAAGAAATTGGGGTTTTTTTTTTTTTTTTTTTTTTTTTTTTTTTTTTTTTTTTTTTTTTATGTGTTTCAAATATAAGCATGTTGTGTATTGTTGGTGGGGTTTGCTTGATATGGTTGAGGTGCATCGAAATAAAAGTTGTTATAGTGAAATTATTAAAATTTGTGAGAGATTTAGAGATTAGTTAGTTAGAGTTTGCAATGTTGTTGAACTCGCTAGGCGGGTACTCGAGAGCTGTTGGATACCTTAACTTGTAATCTGACTAGGTGGGGGAGTACTTGGCGAGTAATAGGATTGGGGGTTTTATATATAAATTTCGAATTTATATGTATATGACATGTTCATAGGACCATAAAATTATGTTTTGAAACATTAACTCAATTGTTCAAATGCTTCAAACCGAGTTTTGAGTAAATTGATTTTTTGGCAATTTGGGTAACTAGCATCACTCACCTTGTAAAATTGCCAGTTAGCTAGCTGTAAGTAAATTGATTTTACAACACCGAGTTTGTTACAATTGCCAGTTAGCTAGCTGTAAGTAAAGGTTCGTTACACTGGTTTAAGAGTAATTCATAGCTTAGTTTTCATTTGTATTTTTTTAAAGATTTTTAATTTAATTCGGTTTGGATTGATTGTATATGCTGTTTTACTTGGTCTCCTCCAAGAAAGTTTTTCGTATACAAATTATATGATTATATATGTTTGATACTAAATTATTATTTAAATTTTTTAAAGATATATTAGTACGTTAAGGTTGTTGACAAATAAACATGAAGCAGGTGGCTACCTTCATTTTTGTATCTAAATTATCAGCTTCGTTATGTCATGGAATGTGTATATATATGCATCGGTTAATATAATGTTCTTGGGTTTTAGTTTACTAAAGATTACATGTTTGATGAATAATTTACAGATGGCAACAAAACCACTTACACCTGCTGCAATCGCAATGACAGAGAAGAAAATGGACATGTCATTAGGTACAAAGACATGCAATTTCGTTTCAGATGGTTTTACATATTTTTGATAGGTTATTGTATTGAGCTAAGATTTATGTATCTGTTTTCTGTCACAGATGATATTATTGAAATGTCCAAGAAGGGAACTGGCGTTAATAAAGCCAAACAGCAAAGAATTCCAGTAAGAGACTCTCTTAATGTGCTCGGATCACTCTTATATATTTTATTTTTTGTTCCTAACTTGATCGCAATTTGAACTCATGCAGAACAAGAATCAGAAGTATACAAACAATGCTGCCCAAGATAAATCTATGAAATTGCGCCGTTTTATGGACTCGAGATCATCTGTTAGACAGGTTTGTGGCGCATGTTATAGTATAACATTTTCGTAGACAGTTATGGTATATGTGCTTACACATTGTATAATACATTCTGACAAGTGTTTGATATATCAGGGTGCTTTGGCTCAGAGGAGATCCAACTTTCAGGGTAACCAATTCCCTTTGGCAACTCAAGCTGCTAGAAAGGCTGCAGTTGCTCCTATCCGTAATAGGAACTTCCATCAGAACCAAGCAATGACTTCATATAAACCAAGGTAAGTTGTGTTTAACGTGTGCTTTTGCATTCCGTCAGGTTTTTGTTATGCAGCGCTAAGTTGTCCTTTTCTAGTTACATAAAACCGTTCACACATTTCTACAATCATCTGAATAAGAAATACGATTGTCTGTGAATTGATGCAGGTAATTGTGGTTTTTCTATATAGTCTACGACTTAGCCATGTGCTTGTTGGTTATATGCATGACACCATCATCTGTGAAAAAAATCGTCTCTTGTCTGACCTGGGCATAAAGGAAGTGCCTTTGTTGATTAAAATGGTTGATGCCCGGCACATGGAAAGAACTCCTGTATATTAAGTTTGAATTGCTGCATGCGGCTTGGCAGCTAATTTGCATAGTGCACATGGTCGTTTAATTAGTTTCCATTGTTGGGACATCCTTTTGGGTTGGATGGATTTAAACCAAAACATAGGGTACTTAAAATGCAGTTGAGACGCGGAAAGTCATGTTTAATTGGAAAAATCAGCAGGCTGTTTCTTACTGGTCGCTCTTAATCTCTTCTTTGGGCCTTCTGTTTGATTTTTGGTCATTTTGGAGCATTTATCTCTACTTTTATTGGCCTAGGCTAGTATCGTTTGAAGAGTTCATTTAGACATAAAACATAGGGTACTTAAAATGTAGTCGAGATGTGACAAACCATGTTTTTTTGGGAAAGTCCGCAGCATGTTCGTTACTGGTCCCCCCAATCTCTTCTTAAGGCCTTCTGTTTAATTCTTAGACGATTTTGGAGCATTCATCTCGACTTCTCGTGGCCTAGTATCGTTTGATGAGTTTATATAAAGCATCTTTATTGCTTGACATGTGGTTTGTCGAATACATATATATGTCATTTAAAGACCCCAGGTGCTATATTTGATCACTAACTATGAGTTGCTGCAGAAAGAACTTAAGCACCTTAAAATTTGTAATGGCTGTTATTGGACATGTGCTTTCTTATGAATGTACGTCTGTTGTGTATGAAATGAGGATCATGGTTGGGCTTGATCCTGTGAAGGTTAGAGGAAGCTTAGTTGCTGTATATCTCATGTGTCATGCATATATCATTTGGGAAGATCATATGGTATGAATATGGTGCTACTTATATGCCTGTAAATTTAAGTGAGTCGATCCATGACTGGAGAGCTTTGCAGCTACCAGACTTGGTGTATCTGCTAGAAGTTTAGGCTGCTCCTCTAATGAAAGTACTGAAGCTGTTTAGGAGATCAATCATAATTGGATACGGAGTTGACCACCATCGGGGGAATATGGTCTTTAGTATTTAGGGGCAGTCTGTTCTTTGCTCTGGCTTCAGTTTGAATGTCATTATAGGCAATACAAAGGCTGTGCATGGTTGGAAGTTCACTCTTGTGGCACTTTTCCCTATTTCCGGTTTGTTTTCAGTTAGTAGTTTTGTTAAATTGAGGAATGGTAATTACAATGCTGGTTCGTTTCTTGGTATGTGCATTCAATGGCGTGTTATTTTGGTGGTAGCTGCTATTACCTCTCGTCTTGTTGGCACAATGTGAAGGTATTCTCTTATCCTTTTCTCTAATAACTATTTATTTGTTTTGCAGGGCTGCGGCTCGACCATTTCAAAACAGGCCACATACAAATGGAAGCTTTGCTGCAAAGGTACATGCTCGCTTTGACTCGACCATTTCACTGATGTAATTTTGTGAAGATAGGTTTTTGGGAGTGGGGGAACATGGTATACAAATCTCACCCCTAAGAAAGTCTGCATCACTTTGTGACAGTAGAAACTGAACATGTTCGGATGTGTGGATCTTATTAAAATTTGTCTATGTTTTTTTTTTTTTTTTTTTTTTTTTGGGTCCACTTAGAGGTGTTTAGGGGATGCTACTTTGCAAATCTACTCTATATTTTACTCAAAATAATCAGATTAGCAAACTGATTATCTTAAGCTCAAAAAAGCAAACTGATTATCTGCTGTGATAAAACACTTTAAGCACCTAAGGGCTTGTAGCCTAAGCGCGGTACCATGTGGTTTGAGATGCTCCCTAACCAAGAGGTTGTGGTTCAACTCTTACTAAAAAATTGCCTAATTGGAACACCAACTCTGTGCCTGGTAGACAATTTACTAAATGTTTAACTCCATCTGCTGGTTGTAAGTAAGCAATTTGCTAACAATATTTTGTAAATTATGCAGCAACAGACACAACCGAAGGTGGTATCGAAGCAGCGGCCTCAGACATTAGACTCATTATTCGCAAACATGAAGGAGGAAAGGAGGAAAGTAATATCTCATCAGCAGAATAACAACTCTGGAAGAAGAAATGGACCTGGTCAGCAGAGGCCGAGACCCCCATGGACCAGAAGATACAACAACTGAATGGTTACATTAGTGCAAATTCCCTACGGAATAATCTACTTGTATCTTTGGGTAAAGAAACGAATTTGTATTCCGGATGGATTCATCTTGATTGTGATTGCTACTCGTTGATATGTTAATTCATGTTTTTTCTTCCTATTGGAAGTGTTGCTTTGCATTATTTTCTCTTGAATGAGACCAGTAACATCAGAGAGCTCTGATCTGTTTTTTGCGCGACTGCAATTGCTTTACAGGTTATCAGAAAGAACTTAATTTAGTGGTAACAAGTTAGTGTTGGATAGATGAACTGATTGAATGTTATTGTCATTATCTGTTACGGGAACATCCAAACTGGTTTATTTTGAGCGATTCAGTGTTAATACTTATCAGAGAAAAGTTCAATTTAGATATAATATTTTTTAAAGATCCAATGAACCAATCATGATTATTTATTTTTTGATCAAAACAAAAAAAATTAAACTTTCATTTTTTTAAAAATTAAATATCTCGCAAACCGTTAATTGTTACGCAAACGAATCATACCATAGCGACGAAATAAGCTAACAAGCCTTAAAATAAGCCAGAAAATTGGAGCTTATGAAATATAAGCCTAAATGGGCTTATATTTCGTAAGCAGCCAAACAGGCCCTAAATACGCCACGAAATAATTACCCGTACTTTTTAATCGTTTATCTACGTTGTCCTTTTTTCCTTAAGATCTGATGCAAGATGATTCGGCATATATTTCATAAGCCCTAATTTTTCGGCTTATTTTCAGACTTGTGGGTTTATATAAGTTTATTATATCATCATAAACTTATATAAACCAACAAGCCTTAAAATAAGCCAGAAAATTGGGCTTATGAAATATAAGCTCAAATGGGCTTATATTTCGTAAGCAGCCAAACATAAGCCAATTTGGGCTTATGTTTTGTAATGTTTCAAAATGAGCTTAGGGCATGTTTCATGTTTCATAACTTTTCATAAAGTTTCTTAAGCAGCCAAATGGGCTTAGGGCCTGTTTGGATTTGGGCTTATGTTTCATAAACCTAATTCTAGCTTATTTTAAGGCTTGTTGGCTGATATAATAAACTTACACAAACCCACAAGTCTCAAAATAAGCTGAAAAATTAGGGTTTATAAAATATAAGCCGAAATTTCATTTGATTCGACTTATATTTCATAAGTCCTAATTTTTCGGCTTATTTTAAGACTTGTTGGCTTATATAAGTCTATTATTATGATATAATAAACTTATATAAGCCAACAAGTATTAAAATAAGCCAGAAAATTGGGGCTTATGAAATATAAGCCTGAATAGGCTTATGTTTCATAAGCTTAGCCAAACAGGCTTTTAATCAAATGGGCAATCGTTTCCGCATAAACTGCAATCCATAACCCCAATTGCTACGTTAATACCGTTTAATTGCTCTATACTTGTTTGAGGTACATCTGTTAATCTTGGTTAATCTTGTCGCACACGGGTAAAAAAATATATCAATATTGTGTTTGTTTTGTTCATAATCAAAAGATCTCTTTGGCGGTATTTTTGTGTTCAAGAAAGCGCTAGATTTCTATTAGATATTTACTAAACAAAGCATGTTATATAAAAAAGTCGCAAATAATAAAAAGTAATCTTTTATAAAATATTTTTTGCTTACTTCTTGGTCCGGGCGGTCTATTTTTTTTGGCCGGCATTTCTCATTTTCTTATTCTCAGAGCGATTATTTTATTCGGTGTAATACAGCATCGTTTTCACTTTTCATCTGTCTATAATATATTCGGTGGTAATACGGCATCGTTTTCACCCGTCTATAATATATACTTATAATTGTAATTATAATATGTCTTTTAACACTTTCGAAAAGACAACAAACATATGCTTATTATAAAGAAAAAAAAGTCTCGATTGAAAACAATAACTATTAGTAAAGTATATAAATCGTGTTGCATGGCCGTTTATGTTTATATTGTTTGAGAATTTATTTTGTCATTGTAGCTTTCTAATGCAATATTAACCAGTGTGACTTCATAATAGCTACTACTACAATCTAGTATTTGACTAAGCTGATCAATAACGGGTTTTTTTTCATCATAGAGCCAAATATTTAAGCTCGAATATATTAGCGAATAGCGATCATTTCTTTTTTTTGAACGGCTGATAATATATAAATAAAAAAGAGACTAGCAAGGAGCTAGAAACTTATAAGTACATAACAATTATAATTACAAAATAAAAAAACAAAAGACCCGGGACTTTAACTGCGAGGGAAACTAAAGGGATGAAAAAACTTTTGTAACGGAGGCCGGGAAACCGGTTTTCACTCCGACAAAAGAAAAACCACCCACCACGGAGGCCGAGCCACCGGTTTTCACTCCGAAGTGGTTTTTGAAGAAACCCCAAACAAGCCCCGAGGAAAAAACGAGACAAAAAGAAACCCTCTAGAAATCAACAATTAACCATTGTCCAAATGCACGATCATAAGAGGAGACTTCAACCAATCCGTCCAAGATAAGTTTGAGTTGCCTCTGTTGCGCAGCCAAGAAAACGAAGAAGAACGAACATAATCGAAAATGTAACTTTTCCTCAACGGATGAGAGTTGAAAGAAACACTATTCCGGTATCTCCAAAGCCACCAAAAGACCGAAGAGGCTATAACGTTGAACCTATGTTTCTTAACTTTGGACACATGCCATTCTGAAACCAAAACTCTAAAAGACTCCAAAGAAGAGGCATGAACAAAAGGGATATCACACCATCTATAAATAAGCTTCCACAAATCAATAGCAATATTGCAATCGAAGAAGATATGATTACCAGATTCAACATTAGCGTTGCAAGAAGAACAAGAAAGAGCCGGAATATCCATACCACGCAAAGAGAGATTCAACCTATGAGGAAGCCGATCCAACAACAATCCCCACATAAAAATATTAACCTTACGAGGAATGGTTTTATCCCACGTAGTAGAAATATCAAGCGAAGGGAGAGTCTTTTGGTCGATAATATTACGAGCATCCTTGACATTAAAACTACCTTTAGAGCCGAGACTCCACAAACACGTGTCTTTGGAAACTTCAATATTAACTTGACCAATCTCATTGAACATGTCCCGGAGACAAGCAAGATTTCGGACACCAAGATTGGTCCTAGACCAATTCCAATGCCATTGCCCATTATTGATACGGTCAATGATGAGACAATCTTTATCTTGATCAAGGCGGTAAAGACGATTATACCTGATGAAGAGAGGGTCCTCACCAACCCAAATGTCCTTCCAAAAGAGAATACGAGTACCACAACTAGCTTTGAAGCGAAAAAAATTAGACATGATAATTTCCTTTGTGTGAAGGAAATTAGAGGATCCAACAATATTCGCCCACGTGCCCTTGAAACTACAACCATTATTATCGAAACCACCTTCATGACCATGGAAGGCTTTAATGACCAGCGCCCAAAGATCATTAGGAGAAGAGAGAAACCTCCATCGCCATTTTTGGAGAAAAGCAAGGTTAAAAGCTTTAAGGCTACCAATGTTTAAGCCTCCTTTATCGAGAGAGTTTAAAATGATTGGCCACTTGATCCATGCCATTTTCTTGTTATCTTGAGTACCTCCCCAAAAGAAATTGGAGCGAATTCTTTCCAAATCATGAAGGATCGCTTCAGGAGCTCTGAAAATCGAAAAAAATAGATGCCAAGACTACCAAGAACAAACTTGATAAGAGTCATACGCCCCCCTATAGAAAGGAGATTGGCTTTCCAATTCGAAAGTCTTGTGCGAAAGCGATCCACTAACATCTTCCAACTAGCAATGGAGTTCATGTTGGAACAAATAGGAAGACCAAGGTAGTTAAAAGGGAAATTACCAGCAATACATCCCGCATTACCAGCCATATTAGACACCTCGTCTCCATTGACCCCTATACCGTAGATATTGGATTTATGGACATTAATCTTGAGCCCCGAAGCAAGATAAAAAATATGGAGGATTCGAATGATGTTATCCATGTCTCTAGGGTTCCATTCAGTAGTAATAATCACGTCATCTGCAAAAAAAAGGTGGGAAATAGTGATAGAAGAGTTATTAATATTGATACCACTAATCATACCATTACCCATAGCATCAACGAAAGCATTATGAAGACCTTCCATGACCAAAATGAAGAGAAAAGGAGATAGAGGATCTCCTTGTCGAAGACCACGGTTGATGGAGAATTCATAAGTAGGGCTACCATTGACAAGAATAGAAGCTCTTGAAGAAGCAAGACAAATATTAATCCAAGAGCACCATTTATGTCCAAATCCGAGACTATGAAGAACGTGATCCACATACTTCCAACTTATAGAGTCAAAAGCTTTTTCAAAATCCACTTTAAAAATGAGAAGCTGCTTTTTTCTTTGTTTGTACCATTCAATGATTTCGCTGAGAATGATTGGGCCATCAAGGATTGACGACCAGCTATAAAAGCAGATTGTTCTTTGCTAACAATCTTATCAATCACCTTGGATAACCGGTTAGCAAGGATCTTGGCAATGATCTTATAATGGATGTCAATAAGTGATATGGGACGGAAATCATTGATGAGAGTAGGATTGCTAACTTTTGGAATCAAAGTGAAGAATGAAGAATTAGCACCGTAAGGCATAACACTAGAGGCAAAGAAGGAAGTAATGAAATCAAACAAGTCCTTGTGTATAATATCCCAATACTTCTTCACAAAAGCAAAAGAAAAGCCATCGGGACCAGGAGCTTTACTACTACCACAATCCCAAACAGCCTCTTTAAGTTCCTCAATAGTCACCTGTCTTTCAAGATAATTCCTGTCCAAGTTATTAAGGGTGTGAGAATGAGGAAGGTTAGGAAACAAAACCTCGGAATCTTGAGCTTGGAATTTATCTTTGTAGAATTGGAAAAAAGCGTCTTTAATCAGGTTAGGGTCCGTAAGCCAGGTGCCTTCCAACATAATGCCATTGATCATCTGATTACGTCCTTTTTGATTGATCAACCCATGAAAGAAATTAGAGTTTTCATCTTCTTCAATATCCCATTTGATCCTAGCTTTTTGAATGAGATCCATAGAAGCTAACTTATCAATGTTTTCAAGCTCATGAAGGAGATTAAGACGATTCTCGGTGTCAGAATACGTAGCGGAGCCCTCGTCATTTTTCTTTTCAATGGAGCTAATTTCTTCAAGAACAACAGCTTTTCTGGTCCATCGTCTTGTTGTTATTGTTCCAATGCCAAATCTTAGCTTTAAGGATACGAAACTTTTCATGACAATTGAGACTGATCCCAATATTATTAGAATCGAGCAGACCCCATTCAGATTTAATGAGATCATCAAAACCATCTCTCAAGAGCCAAGAATTGTAAAGTTTGAACTGGGAAGGACCAAAATCCATTTTGTCGACGTGGAGAAGAATAGGATTGTGATCCGACCAAATCCTATCAAGAGCTATAATTCGAATGTCTGGAAGCATATTCAACACATCATCAGAAACAAGGAAACGATAAAGTTTACTGAGCTTGGTACCGGCTTTGTTCATCCAAGTAAAACAATGACCTCCCATGGGGAGATCAACCGAACCTGTATCATCAATGAAAGAATTAAAATGACCAGCTTCAATATTATTAAAAATAGAACCAACCCTTTCTTGCTCGTTCCTGACAGCATTCATGTCTCCAAACATAATGTAGGAGCCATTGTGATGATGAACAAAATCTTGAAGCCTATTCCATAAAGTAAGCTTAGAAGCCTGGTCTTGAGGGCCATATATGTTCACCATGTAGCAATTTCCCACTGTGTTTTTCCAACTCCCTTTGATAATAATAAATGAATCGTCGCACCAAATAGACTCCTTAGTAAAGTGATTGGGATCCCACATAGAGATGAGACCTCTAGAGCGACCACGAGCAATACTACAAGCATAGTCAAAAGCAAAATTGCCCCACATCGTTTTGAGACGGAATAACTCAAGACGAGTCATTTTAGATTCTTGAACACCGAGAAAATGAACATTGTGTTTAATGCAAAGGTCTTTAATCCCACATGCGTTTTCGTCTTTTCCTCGTTCCACAGCTGTTTATAGACAGAATATTCATTTATCTGCCAAGTGTATCCCGATTCCATTGATCAATTTTTTAAGAGATCTTCTACAACCGCTAACATCATAACCAAGAGAGTTTCCAACATCAATAATTTGATTCAGCTCGTGAATGAGTGACACACCTTTTATATCTTTCTTCCTAAATCTAGCAAATGAAGTTGAACATTTACTGGAGGGGGAAGAATTCTTTTTCATGAACTCTAAACCAGGGGGCCGACTTAAATTTGAGGACTCGGCGTTGCATTCAGGATTTGGCACATTTGTATTGACATCCTCCTTTAATGCCTGTTGGGGAGTGGTCTTGTGCGCCTCTTCACATTCATTATTTTCTCCATTTGGATCCTTTTTTTGTTCATAGACAGGTTCAACAATATTTTGGAGATTGGTTTGAATATGATCCAAATCATCAACAAATTGATCATCAATGGACTCCGATGTAATATCCAAATCCTTTTCCTTTCCATTAGATGAGTTGTCAATATGATCATCATTTATTTTGGTATTCCACGATCCAATTTCCTGAATGGTTGCCTCAAATAGCTCGTTATTGATTTCGACTTGAACATTTTCAGAAATAAAGCGACGAGATTTTGTGGAAATACAAACCCTACCCGAGCTCAAAGAAGTAGAGTCCTCATTTTCAAAAAAAAGAAATTTCCCTAAACTACATGCAATCTTGTTGAGCCGCACTGATTTCATTCTAAACAAATTTCCCTAAACTACATGCAATCTTTAATTTATTTCACTTAAAATCTACTACTACGTACCTATCATGTTATATGTTGTGATCTTCTTTTATTTTCTTTAAAATCTACTACTAATTAAATGTGTCTCCAATAATCGAGTGTAAAAAAATTGGGCAAATGACAAAAAAATGCATCGAACTTGATACTTTATGTGATTGTGTATAGTCAACTATTTTTTTTCTTATTGTATGTACTGAACTTTCAAATTTCGATCATTATGTGTATTTTGTGATTATTCTGTCATGTAAAATGACCATTTTACCCTTCGAAATTTGAAAAAATTAAGGGTAAAATGGTCACAAAATACACACAATAATCGAAATTTGAAAGTTCAGTACACACAATAAGAAAAAAAATAGTTGGCTACACACAATCATAAAAAGTGTCAAGTTCGATGCATTTTTTTGTCATTTGCCCAAAAAAATTTGAAAGAGATAACCCTATGCTAGCTTCATCACGCGCGGCACAAGTCATGCGTTACAATGCTAAAAACAACATTTTTGGTGAGCTTACATTCAATTGTCAACTTAACTACTTTTTAGGTTTAAAAAAACGCTTTCTACATTTGTTTGTAACAAAAACTGATGATATTATCACTTCAAAAAGAAATATATTAATGTGATAATATGATATATCTTTTTCATTTCACTTGTTACGTAGTTTATAAATCCTGGTAAAAAGTACTACCGATGTTACTTCATACAAATAAATGTAATGCACCTATGATTTATATAAACCTATATAAGCACTTACGTCTTCTTATCAAACACTTACATTCTTGTAAAAGGGTAAGCCTTTTGGATTTTACATGGCAGATGACTTAAGTTAATTAATGTGTAAAATAAATTACATATATGAACAAATACAACCTCAGTTATGTTAAAATAACCAAATCTGCTCTTAAACCAACCACAACACAATCAATTCACCCAGCCAACCACCCCTTGGTGAAGTCTTTTATTAACTGAATAGACAAGAAGATGAGTCCACAAAGCGTGTGCTCACCAAACAAATACACAAGACAAAGATAATCCCCTTCAGAAGGGTTCTATCTATCACACTACAAATATATGAATACACCAGATCCTCACTACAACTCTCAATACAACCTAACAATCTACAAAACTGATCAAGATGATCAGAGTTAACCAAGATCAACAATACCAGACCACACTTGAGAGAAAGAGACTTCAACGTTTTTGAGAGAGAGAGATAATATGTGAAAGATAGATCCAGCCAAGAGAGAAAGACCAGCTTATATACCAGCCTAAAATACAAATCAACCCCTCAAGATATAAAACCTGCTACTAATAGCCAAACATACAAACATTAGAACATATTGGCATAACAAGCCCTTTGACTTAAAGTCAAACATGAGCTTGTATCCCAACGCATATATTTCAACACCCCCTCTCAAGCTCATGGCTTGAACAAGTCTATTAGACCCAGCTTATCACAAAACAACTTATGTTGAGAAATACTCAACCCTTTAGTAAATATATCTGCAACATTGTTAGCAGAAGCAACTTTCAAAGTTTTAATAACTCCTGAAGATACTTTCTCTCTAACAAGATGTAAATCAATCTCAAAATGTTTGGTTTTTTCATGAAAAACTGGATTAGCAGCAATCTGAATAGCAGAACTGCTATCACAAAATAAACTTGCAGGTAACAAATCCTCTACACCCAAATCTTTAAAATTTTTTATAACCCAAATAAGCTCACAAGTAGTAGATGCAAGACATCTATACTCAGATTCAGCAGAAGATCTAGAAATAGTTGCTTGTTTCTTACTTTTCCAAGAAATCAGATTATTGCAAAAATAGACACAAAAACCAGAAACTGATTTCCTAGAAACAGGACACTTAGCCCAATCTGCATCTGAATAAGCATACAGATTAATACTTTTACCATACACAAACTGAATACCTGTACCAGGAGCCTGTTTTAAGTATCTCAAAACTCTAAGTGCAGCAGTAAAATGAGAGTTAAGAGGAGCATGCATATGCTGACTTAGACAATGAACTGCATAAGAAATGTCAGGTCTAGTAACAGATAAGTATATAAGCTTCCCAACCAATTTTTGATACTCAGTCATATTGGACAAAAACTTATCATTTTCAGTCTCAACATGACTCAAAACCACATTCTGCTGCAAAGGAGTAGCAGCAGGCTTACAAGCCAATAACCCATATTCAAGTAACAAATCCAAACAGTACTTTCTTTGAGAAAGACAAAGCCCAGATTCACAATTTAGAACCTCAATCCCCAAAAAATATTTAAGTGGACCAAGATCTTTAATCATAAACTTTGAATTTAGAAACTTTTTAAACTTCTCAATCTCACTGACATTATTACCAGTGATGACAATATCATCCACATAAACCAATAATGCCAAGAAAACACCATCACAATCTTTAGTGTACAAAGAGTAATCATTAAGACTTTGTTTAAAACCATTTTCTATCAAAGCAGTGGTGAGTTTTTCATTCCACTGCCTAGGAGCTTGCTTTAAACCATACAAAGACTTATTCAATTTGCACACTCTAGTTTCATCTTTATCATAATAACCAGGAGGCAACTGCATATACACATCTTCATACAAATCTCCATATAAAAAAGCATTATTAACATCCAGTTGAAATAAAGGCCAATTGTTAGAGACAGATAAAGCAATAAGACACCTAACAGTAACCATTTTGACAACAGGACTAAATGTTTCTTCATAATCAATACCTTCCCTCTGATTATAACCCTTAGCAACAAGTCTAGCTTTATATCTATCAACTTCACCAGTAGATTTAAATTTGATTTTCCAAATCCACTTGCAACCAATAGCAAATCTACCATTAGGCAATTCACACAACTCATATGTATTATTTCTATGTAAAGCTTCCATTTCAGAATTCATAGCATCTTTCCACATAGGATTTTGAATAGCCTCAGAAAGAGATTTAGGCTCACAAGACTTATTTAGAGTAGTAGAGAAACACATATTAACTCTAGACGGATTTGAATAAGATACATATTTCTCAAGACCATACTTCACATTACTACCAACAATAAAATCATTAAACCTAACAGGTTGAGTTCTAGTCCTGCTAGACCTCCTAGTGCTTGGTGGTGCTTCCATTTGAATATTTTGATCCTCACCATTGAAAACATTTTGACTTATGCCCTCAGAGGTGATATTTTCATCTATTTGGGTTGCTGTGGTTGCAACTTCTTCATTTACAGTGTTATTACTGTTATCTGAAGGTGCCATACCACTACCTTCCTCATTAGAAGGGCCCCCTCTTCATCATAGGGACTTTCAAACCCATGGACATCAAAAAAATTTAAGTTGTCTACTCCATTATCATCAAAGTTTGGTTGAGATTCATTAAATTCAGTATTAGATTTACCAAAATCATTTGAAGGTTTATGAAAAACATTTGATAACTTCATTTTAAAAGGAAAGACAGTTTCATAAAAAGTAACATCTCTTGAATAAAAAACAGATTTACTATCCAAACCATACAACTTATAAGCCTTTTTCACACTTGAAAAACCAATTAAGACACATTTTTCAGATTTAGAACCAAACTTATCATGTGAATTTAAAACAGTAGAGTAGCACAGACATCCAAAGGATCTGATATGAGAGAGACTAGGATCCTTACCATACACTAAAAAATAAGGGGAAGCACCAGACAAGACAGAGGAGGGAAGCCTGTTAATAAGATATACAGCAGTTAAGACACACTCAGGCCACATACTCAAGGGAATCCCCCCCTGAAACATAAGACTCCTAGCAACATTAAGAAGGTGTCTATGTTTCCTCTCAGCAATCCCATTTTGCTGAGGAGTATAGGCACAAGAAGTTTGATGAATCATCCCTAACTCAGAAAAAAGAGTGGATAATTGATTATTTACAAATTCAGTTCCATTATCAGATCTTATGACCTTAACTTTTTTATTAAACTGTGTAAAAACAAGTTTTATAAAATTTGTAATATGGTCACAAACTTCAGTTTTTGACTTCAGAAGATAGACCCAAACAGCCCTACTAAAATCATCAACCAAAGTTAAAAAATACTTAAAACCATCTTTACTAGTAACCTTATAAGGACCCCAAACATCACAGTGAATAAGATCCCCAACAGTTTTAGACTTATGTTCACTTAAAGGAAATGGTTTTCTAGTTTGTTTGGCCTTGTGACACACATCACAAGGAGAAGGATGATTCACCTTTTTAACACCAATTTTATTACCCAAAGTAGTCAAGACTTGATCAGCAGGATGACCAAGTCTTTGATGCCATAACTCATTAGAAACATGACAAACAAATACAGAATTACACATAGCAAGATTAGACTCACCACAATCAGTTTCATCAAACAAGTATAGACCAGCAGAGACACTACCAGTCCCCACAATTTTGCCCAGTTTCAAATCCTGAATATAACATTTATGCTCATCAAAACCAACAAAAAACTTACTATCCTTAATCATCTAATTAACAGATAACAAACTGACATTATACTCAGGAACAACAAGAACATCAAACAAAACCACACCAGAAGTGAGTCTAAGACTACCAATAGCAGTAATATTAGCAACAGTACCATTAGGATGACCAACAGTTAACATGAGACTAGAAATATCAACAACATTAAACATATTTTTGTGTTGAAACAGACAAAGACCTTGATAGATCTTGAGCTCGTGGATCGTTATGTATGCCTATGTAATCACAAGCACCATAAAAGACAATCTCTACAACTAATGTTTATCAGCGGAATATAAACACAAGTAAATAACTAAGAACTTCTTGATCCTCTATGGATCTTTATATTAACTAAAACTGAGTTTTTCCAATCGGTACATAAACCTTTCTAATGTGTTCCTTTTATAGATAAGGAACCCTAAACAATATCGCTAAACCGTTTTCCAAGAAACGTATAATCATAAAACTAAATAAGATATACACAATCACTTCCTAATAAAGCTCATGTATATCCACACTAAATAAACTAAACACGGAATAAACACTTCCGCAGAATCAAACTAATCACTATCATTCTTCAGCAGAATAAGTCTTCGGCAGAATCCACTTCACTTCAGTAGAAACACTTCGGCATTAAGTTCAGCATAATCAGACTTTCTCATAATTCCCAACAATCCTCCCCTAAACTGGAATTTGACTTGTTAAGTTCCAGTTTCTTGATAGATCTTACAGCACCAGAGGATTGGACACGAATAACAACAACAGCAAAGAATCCAAAGAACATCTCTATGATGAAGAAACTCTGAAACTCCATATCTTTGCAGCAACAAATGACAAGAGGTACATCAAAACAAATTAGTTTCATACTATTCTCATCACATCCAGGTGTGTTAACTCCTGTGAGAGGTGAATCATTGAAAATAAATGGATTTGATGTCTCTTTACCAATAGCCATCACTACTGGAGTAGCCATATGTTTCAGTTCGTAAACTATGGTACACTAATAACCATCTGATTTATGGGCAAACCAGCAACCATATAAACGGATTTGAAATGTCTTTACCTGTAGCCGTTTGCTCAGGACTAGTCAATTCTTATAATTGGTGAATTAAAAACCAAATATGGAATGCCACTGTCTTTACCATATGCCATATACAAATGGACTAGCCAATTCTTGGATTCCAAACAGGAATATACCATGGTGAATTGAAAACCATACAACACTCAGCAATAAAGCATAGGTGGTTGCATACCCTATGATTTTGAGCAAACCATTACAGCTATCAACAGATTTGATGTGTCTTTACCAAAGCTGTACCCTTTGGACTAGCTAACTCTTTGACATACCCAAAGTATATCAGGTGAGTCAATAACCAAAAATTATACAACAAACCTGCAAGAAAAGTTAGATAAAACCAAAAACATTTTTTTTTTTTTTTTTTTTTTTTTTTTTTTTTTTTTTTTAACTAAGAAAGAAAACAAATATTACACAATATTACAATCAAGATGAACCTTTATGTGATAGAAGTTGATTCTTAATCAAACCAACACATTGAGTAGCATGAAGGTCATCATTGCCAACCGGATTAGGAGGCACTTCCAACTTGTGTCTCAGCAATCTTTCCATAAAAGTATCAGATAAAGGATAAAGCCTATCTGATAGCATACACAAAATCATCCCACATGTAGTCTGAACTACATGAACACAAGGCAGAGGATAAAATCGCCAACTCTCAATCTCCCATTTATGAGAATTTTTCCAAATAGAATACCCTTTACCATGTGGAGAATCAGAATCAAACATAACCTGAAGATCACCCAACAAATATAAACCAGAACCAGTTGCTGAATGAAACTTGTAATACTGAATGACATGTTCATACAGCATCTTCAAATCATGTCGATTCACCAAATGAAGAATATCCTTCAAGAAGTTAAACTCAATAACAGTTTTATCCAGCCTATACACTGTGTTAAGCTTACCAGCTGTCCAATTAACCAAAACCACATGAGTACCTTCAGGAAAAGCTTCAATAGATCCAACCTCAATAAATGTAGATTCATCAGCATTAAGATCTAAAGGAGTATTCCTAGAAGCATGTTTCTTAGCCAATCTATCCGAACTTCTTATAACCAAACTCTGCTTTCCCATATCAGCAATGTTATCAGTATCAAGTTGTAGATCAGTTTCCTGAATCAGAGAATCACTTAACTCCATACTTGACAACATTTCAGAAGAAATCAAAGAAGATTCAGCAGAAATATCCTTATCAGAAGAAGGAGTATCATCAGAAGTTGTATCAGAAGGAACAACTGAAGTTACCACCAAAGGCAAAACATCATCAAAACTATCCACAATTTCAACTGTTCTCTGTCTCTTGGCTATAGGAACATCAGACATTGAATCACTTGCTGCCAAATGAGAAGAAGTAGAACCAGAAGAAGAGAATTTCATAACCATATGATACTGTCTAATCAAAGCATCATCAGATAAATTCATGATTTGCTTCATAGACATACCAGAATTATACATAGCAGCATTCTTCACAACTCTCCTCATATAATTCCTCTTCTGAGCAACAGTCATAGGTTTATCTCTTTTTGCTTTATTTCTCTATTCAATAAGAGCTCTTCTCTGTGCTGCAGATTCTTTCTTCCTTTGATTACCAAGTGCCATCATTTTATCCACAAAATCATCATCATTAAAAGAATCTCCTAAGATAAGTTTTGCTAGATCAGGATCAGAAGCACCTTGAGAAATATAACCATCCCATTGATCATCAGTAATCGTAGGAAAGAATGCATCAAGCTCTAACTTTCTTTCAGGAGACAAATCAGAAGCATACTGATCTTGAAGAAACTTAGCCACAACACGACTCTTCTGAATATTTTCATAATCAGCAAACATTCCAGCCTGAGCTTGATATTGTTCTTCAGTCACTGTACCTGACTTCAGCAAATCATCAATCTCAGGATCCTTTCCTGTCTCAGAAGATGTCTCAGCAGAACCATATTCAGCAGAACCAATGTGAGCTTCAGAAGAACCAATCAAACCCACATCAGAGGAAATAGGTTGAGACAATTCCTCAACTGGTGTAGAGAAAACTTCAGAAGAAGCATTCAACTTATACATTCTCCCAGCAAGAAAAACCTCTTCATCATCTGCTGAAGGTGAAACATTTGAATGGTCTGGTAAAGATGAAGTTTGACCATCAGAAGTAACCTCTTTCACTAAACCATCAGTAGATGCATCCTTCATATTTAGCTCCTTTGATGTGTCAGCAGATACCTTATCCAAAGAATGTTTTCGTCTTTTGCTAGTATATAGAATAGGCTCCTTGCTAGACTCCTTTCTTCGTGAAGATTTAGCAATAGAAGAAGAAACATTAGAAGTAAGTGCCACATCAGCCAATATATCAAGAGATTCATTAAGATTCTCTTCAGCCTCCTCCTCAGAAGAAACCACACATCTCTTTTTATCCTTCTGACTTAGTAATTTCTCCAAGTGTGCAACTTTAATCTCCAAGTCCACAATCTTCTGACCAAGAACAGACTTAGTTTCTGTAAGTTCTGTCTTAAGACCAGTCACCTCACCTGTAAGCTTGTTAACCAGATCATATAATGAGGTAAGTGAAATAGAATCTTCAGAATGTGATTGCTCAGTCAAAATTGGAACTTCATTAGACTGTTCAGGAGCAACGTCAACCTGATCAACATTAGGACATCCTTCACCAAATGAAGTCCTAACAGGACTTGGTGTAGGCAATCTATCAGTATCAACCTGAACTTCATCAATAGGAACTTGAACTTCATCAATAGGAACTTGGATAAAAGCTGGAATGGAACATGGTCTTGGTGAAGGTATAAATCCTTCAGCAACAACAGAAGGACCCTCATCACCATCTACTGAAAGATTTCCATCAGTAGGAATGGAAGAAGGTAAAACTACATTAAGCTCATTATCAGTCACATTCTCCTGAGGTAACATGGCAGCTAACAAAGGAAAATGTGTCCCTTCAAATTTAGTCCTCATTGTAGCAAATAACTTAGGAGTCAAAACACTTATGGGATGAAAAGCCTGGGTTTGTGTAGAAACATTCAATATCATCTGTAAGAACCTAGGGTACATCAAAAACTTACCCGTTTTCCTAGTTATGTTTTCTACCATATTATCAAAGATATACTTAGAGAAATTATAAGTCAAACCCTTAGATAAGCAAACAATACCACATCCCATTTGTGTCGAAAACTGATCCCATCCTCCACACTTATTGCTCAAACACTGTAGCAACGTATGAACCAAGAACCTCCACATAGGACAAAGCTTGTTTTTCAACCACATATCTGTCCTAGGACTTTGATATCCAATAGCTCTAAGTCCTTCAAGTACCATCGTAGAATCAGAATGATAAACACCATTCTCATCATCCAAGCGAAGTTGTCTTCTGATCAATTCCTCTGTCACCACATATACTTGTCCATCAACACGTGCAACTATCTCAGTATCTCCTCTCTTTTCTGCCGACGCCCAAAATTGAGTAATCAAAGTTTCATATATAGCATCAGGAGAATGTGTCAATGCATATACAATCTTTGATCTTAGTAAGAAAGAAATCATCGGCCTATAAAGTTCATCTCCTCGAGCAGATCCAAGAAAAGCAACTCTCGAAGCTTCAGTAAATATCTTTTTACTGTTTCACCCACATGCATTAATTCTCTTACCACTTGAAATTGGCTATAAAACAATCCCAATGCACATAGACTTTTTCATCAAAAATACCCAAATAATATTTCAAACCCTAAATCCTTCAATCCTTCAAAATTACCCAGAATAACCATGGGTATCAAAACTGAGATCATAGATCTCACAACAACATCCTCATCATCATCCTCATCATCTAGTGAAGATACCAATTCATGGTTTCACTATTTTCCAAAACCATATCCACTGCCAAGGAAGTCACCTTTTCTCTCCTCATCAGAAGATGAAAGTGTTGAGAAACCAAGTGTATCTGCTGAAGATTCTGATGAATCCTATAATGAGGGAACATCTTACTCCCCCACTCCCTATGGGAAGAAAGGTGGTGCTTGGTCTCTTTGCATCATGTTTTGGTGCATCATCACATATCGTATCGAGGAACGGAAAAAGGAAAATGATGTAAGTTGGTGTATGATTGAAAGAGTAGATGATGCATAAATGAAAATCTTTCCTTCTCATCTCTCTACCACAATCAGCTTCAGCTTCTTCGTTTTCATCAATCCATCCTCTCCATTTTGATCCTTAGCATCTGTTAGGGTTGGTTATGCTTATCACACCAGCATATCCATCATATAGTGCCAAAAGATGTGAGCGATCGTGCATATCCAACAGCTATTAGTGTGAAAGATGTGAGCCGCCATACTCATCGTGCTCATCTTTAGATGTTGGAATAGATGATATGTAATAGATTAGGACTATTAGATCATGTAGATGCTTTTGATTGTTGCTAGTACTCTGTAATCTGTAAGCTGTAACTTGTATCTTGAATGAATGAATGATCTATTTGCTTATGTACTTCTTTTGATTGAATCATATAACTTCATTACTTCAACTTCAGAAGAAACAAATAACGCACTTCAGCACAATCAATTCAGTGGAAACCAGCTTAAGCTTTCATGACCATATCTCAACTGATCAGGGACAACTATACTGCAAAACAAACACAGAAATATACACAAACCAACAAAGAAACACACTAAACTTACATTAGCAGGTTAGAGTTAGATAAAATCTATCAAATATACAAAATTACATAGCAAAAATGCAAAGTTATACACAAATCCTCCCCTGAGGCATATGCCTCCCCTGAGGCCTATGCCTCCCCTTAAACTTTGCAGTTAAGGGTTAAGCATGCAGATATGGACCACAAGGTGTTGAAACCTTGGTCCTTCAAAAGCCTTTGTTAACAGATCTGCCACATTATCATCAGTATGAATTTTGACCACATTTATCAAATTTTTATCATATGCATCTCTTATAAAGTGGTGCCTGATTTCAATATGTTTTGTTCGACTGTGAAAAACTGGATTTTTAACAATGCATATGGTACTTTGATTATCAATAAAAATTGTTGTGTTCATGAAATTATACCCATAATCCAACAACTGATTTTGAATCCAAAGAACCTGTCCACAGCAATTAGCAGCAGCCACATACTCTGCTTCAGTAGATGAGGTAGCCACAATAGTTTGTTTCTTGCATTGCCAAGAAATCAATCTCTTGCCAAGGAATTGGCAACCTCCAGTGGTGGACCTCCTATCCAGATTAGCACCAGCATAGTCACTATCACTATAAGCTTCCAACTTAAAAGGAGACTCTTTTGGGTACCAAAGACCTAGAAAAGGTTGGCCTTTAAGGTACTTAAAGATCTTCTTAACAGCATTGAGATGGGAAGTCAGTGGAGTAACTTGATGTCGCGAACAAACACTCACAGCATAAGTAATATCAGGCCTGGAAGCTGTTAAGTACATCAAAGACCCAATCATAGACCTGTACAAATGAACATTCACAGGTGGATCAGCTTCATTATTGGTCTTTGACTTTGGAGCTTCATAAGGTGTAGTAGCAGTCCTTACACCCTCCATACCAAACTTCTTCAAGATGTCCCTCACATATTTGTCCTGACTGATAAAGATACCATCAGGTTTCTGCTGAACTTGAAGACCCAAAAAGAAAGTCATCTCTCCCATTGCACTCATCTGAAACTCTCCCTTCATAAGCTCCTCAAACTCCCTGCACCAAGCCTCCTTTGTGGATCCAAAGATAATGTCATCCACATAGACTTGCACAAGAATAATGTCAGTGGAATTCTTCTTTAGGAAAAGAGTCTTATCAATTGCACCTCTTCTGTAACCATGTTTCAGCAGAAATGTAGAGAGCCTAGCATACCAGGCTCTGGGTGCCTGATGTAGTCCATAGAGAGCTTTGACCACCTTATAAACATGATTCGGATGATCTGGATCTTCAAATCCTTTAGGTTGAGTGACATACACCTCCTCTTCAATTTCACCATACAAGAAGGCTCCTTTAACATCCATTTGATAGACCATAAAGCCCATATAGGATGCATAAGCTAAGAAAATCCGTATAGCCTCAACTCTTGCCACTGGTGCAAACACTTCATCATAATCTATCCCCTCCTCTTGTCTATAACCCTGTGCAACTAACCTGGCTTTGTTTTTAATGACAACACCTCTAGCATCTCTCTTATTCTTCAGAATCCATTTTGTCCCAATAGCATACTTACCATCAGGTAGTGGTACCAATATCCAAACCTGCTGATTTTGAAATTGTTGCATCTCATCCTGCATTGCTTCAAGCCAACTTGAATCTTCAAGAGCCTGAGTAACACTGGTTGGTTCCACTTGTGAGAGAAAACAAGCAAACAGACAATGTTGATAGTCTGTGTGATTGTCTCTCTGCTGATTCGAAACATAAGAGACAAAAGCCACCTGTCCATATTTAGAACGCGCCACAGTACCTCTTGTTCTAACAGGTGCATTAGGATCACCAATAATATTAGACTGTGGATGAACATTGTTGATCCTTGTAGTAGTGGTGGTGTTGACATCAATGGAAGAATCAAGATTAGTCACTGTAGGTTCAAAGTCAGTATCATAGGAAGGTGTGTTGAAGATGCCTGCTCTAGGTTGATGATGACCAAGATCTGAAGGTTTTGGAAACCTTGTATAAGGTTCACCAAGATCTGTTGACACTTTAGTAAAACTAGGAGTAGTGTCACCATGTCTTTCAGCCGAATTGGAGAGGTGAGGAGAAACAGAACTATCTTCAGCAGAATTGAAGTTTCTGCCGAGTGAATCATTTGTACTATTTTCAACATTCCTCTCAGCATCTAAATTGGCTGCATACTCTTGTTTCTTCAGTCTGGCAAGGTCCTCAGCATAATAGAATTCATCTTCACACACATCAGTATAATCTTTAGAAGTGTCACCTACAAAATTGTTAGGAGAGAAGGAAGGCACTACCATGGGTTGTTCATCATCAGACCCACTGTCAGAATTAGCATCCAAAGTGTCTGTATTAGGAGTTGGAGATGCTTCAGAATCTGCATTTTGATCAGCCTTATGTCTAGCATAGCCCAAGTAATCAGTCAAGTAGTCAAGATCAAATGACCAAACATGACCCTGGCCTTGAACATTAGGCTTGTCTTCAAGATACCTCAGATTCAATGTCTCCTCAATCTTCTTTGCAGATACATTGTAAACCCTGTAAGCCTTACTATGAGCAGAATACCCCACAATGTAGCCATCATCAGCTTTCTCATCAAATTTGCCCAAAGGATCACTGGTATTTAAGATTGTCACCTGACAGCCAAACGGTTTAAGGTAATGAATAACAGGAACTTTTCCAAAGAGAAGTTCATATGGTGTTTTAAGATGTGGTCTAGTAATGGACACTCTATTGAGTACATAACAAGCTGTACCAACAGCCTCAGTCCAAAACATGGTAGGAAGTTTAGAGTCTGCTAGCATTGATCTTGCAGCTTCTATTAAGGTTCTATTTTTTCTTTCTGCCACCCCATTTTGTTGAGGGGTTCTTGGAGTGCTATAGTCCCTTTTGATTCCCTTTAACCTGCAGAGTTCTATCAGAATGGCATTTTTGAACTCTGTACCATTATCACACCTAATTCCTTTCACCTTTTTGTTTAACTGATTCTCAATAAGGGTAATGAAGTCTTTCAATATCTCAGATGTTTCATCTTTGGTTCTAAGAAAGAATACCCAACAAAATTTACTAAATCCATCAGTGATCACCAGACAAAAATATTTATGATCAATGCTTCTCACTCTAGTTGGACCAAACAGATCCATATGAAGCAGCTGAAGAGGTTCAGAAATAATGGTTACTGCTGTAACAGGAACACCTTTGTATGAGGCTCTGTGCTGCTTTCCTTTGTTGCATGCAACACAGTTATGATCATTTGTGAATACTTTGGTAGGAAGACCTTGAACAAGGCCCAGCTTAGAGAGCTGGTTGATGGTCTTGAAATTGACATGGGCCATCCTTCTGTGCCATTTGGTGGACTCATCCACAGATGCTTTAGCCACCAAACATGTTAAGTCACCTGCTGGTTTAACATTAGTTAAGTTGAATGTATAAAGATTATGATTTCGAGGAACCTTTAGTAGAATTGAAGTATCTTCTGGGAGTTTGAAGTCTTTAGACAGCACAAGACATTCATCCTCAGTGAAGAGTACTTTGTTCTTAGTGTCACAAATTTGTGAGACTGAGAACAAATTAAAGTGTTGAAGTTCCTGAACATAATAAACATTCTCAAAGTCCAGCTGTGGTGTTTTGATGGTCCCTTTTCCTGTAATTCGTCCATCACTTCCTCCAAAGGTTACATTGCCTCCACCTTCAATAGGTATAAAGTTATGCATCATGTCCCTGTTTCCTGACATACTTCTAGAACAACCACTGTCAACAATTCCAACATCTTTATGCTTAAGGGGATGATCCTACAACAACAAAAATATACAAAGAATTAGTACACTATGGAGGCTCAAGTCATTGCTGACTTGAACCTGCCTTGTGGATCATATGAGTTGTGCCATGTAGAAGTATAAGATCCACTATTGTTCTTGGGTTTCCAATGAAACTTAGGTCTCTGTTTATTCCAAGAACAACCTGCTGAGGTCTTGACAGCAGTATTCCAATACCCTTTCCCATTAGTCATAGGGTTAACATATCTAGGCCAAAAACCATTTTTAAAATATTCACTGGTTGGTTGAACATATGGTTTTCCAAAAGATCTTCTCCAAGGAAAAGAAGTATTATAATTAGCAGCTTGTGGAACATAAGGTGGTATATCATTAACATTGGTCCACATTGGTCTAGATTTCCTAGAATCACCACACCTATTCATTCTTTGCTCATGATAATCACAATCCTTAATTAAATGAGATTTACTTCCACACACAAAACATTTCTTCTGAAGAGAAGATTTATTCAAACCAAAAGAAGTATTCTTACAAGCAAAAGTATTCAAACCAAAACCATGAAAAGAATTGTTTTTAACAGTATTATTATGCAAAGAATTAAAAAGCAAGTCTTCAGAGGCAACTGTCTTGGAAGGGCATTCCTTGGCAGCAACTCTGTCATGCTTATTGGTAGTCTTGGGTGCAGGCAGGGGTGAAGACTTGGGAAGGTCAGACTTGGGAAGGTCGGACTTGTCATTTGAATCACACTCTGTAGACCCTTGCTTGGAGGACTTGTCACTGTTAACACAAGAGACAAAGTCATTAGTAGAAGTATTAGGGTCTGGCAAGTCTTTTGACTTTTTGCCATACAGATGGTGTGATCCATCAAAGTCATTAATAGTGGAAAGGTCAATGGGCATGTGCTCACCTCTAATTGGTCCACGAACAGCATGTAGGTCACCTTCTTTCACAAAATGTGCTAGGCCTGCTGGTGTAGATCTACGTGTGTCATCTCTAGCTTCTAGGCCAACATATTTCTTAAAACCTAAAGCCACTGTAGAATTGGGAGCTTGACTGCTATAAATGAGACTAGCTAACTTACTACCATTCATCATCCACTCATTATTCCTAGCAATTTCCTCCTTAAGTTTTTCTTTAAGCTCTAGATTTTCTGACTCTACATCTGCTCTTAACTTCTCAGACCATTTTAACTCATTTGTAGCACATTCGAGATCTCTTTCCAAAACACCTATTTTCTCACCATAAGCTATTTCATTCTTTTGTAACCAAACCTTTTGTCTTTCTAGTGTTTTTAAAGCCTGTTTATAAGCTTCTACTTCCACATAGCATTCATTATATTTTGGTTCCATAATATCATAAGCTTGTTTCAGTTCATTATAACGCTCACTACAACCAAACAAACAGTTTTGTACCTGAGAGATGCCCATCAAGGCAATCTGATCATGCCTATCCTCTGAAGTACAGTCTGCTATCAACCCAACATTATCAGAACCATCATTATCAGACTCCTCATGTAGCTTCCAGTCCACATTGCTATCAAGAGTGACCAACGCAGTTGATCCCTTTGAAGTTCCTGCATCCTTCTGATACTGCTGATAAGTAGAGTATCGTACTTCATCACCAGCTTTCCTGTCTTTGCATTCTCTGGAAAAGTGACCCATCTGTTGGCATGTGAAGCATTTAACCTTCCTTTTGTCAAACCTTGCTGGATCACGTCCTTTGAACCCAAATCTTCTACCAGCTTTGCGCTCAAAGTTCTTGATATCCATGGAAATCATGGCCACTTGCCACTTCAGCTTCATCTCTTCCATGTCAAGCGGGTCCACCTGATCAAAATCCTCATAAGCCAGTTCCTGCTGAGGATCATAATCAGCAAAGAAGGTTCCAAGTACATCTTCCATAATTCCACTGGATCTAGGAAGAGAGCTTGATGAAGGAGCAACATTAGTTGATGATGGATATGAGCTTGGAAAATAGCTTGACTTTGGAGTAGAGGCTCCAACAAATGCAGTATGACTAGCAGTAGAAGATGATCGAAAAGGGCTTCTAACATCATGTTCAAGAGCTTTAAGTTTGTTATAAAGCTCATCAAAAGTCATCATGTCCAAACCACCTTTAGCTTTTAAAGCTATGCTCACATGTAGCCAGGATGGAGGTAAGGACCTCAGAAACATAGAGTTACAGTCATCATTATCCGGCTTCGCCTGTAGCTGATTCAACTGACTTAAGATCTTGTGAAACTTATCATAGCCCTTGTGAATTCCTTCCTCTTCAGAGATCTGAAAGTCCTGAAACTGTTGTCTTAGCATCGACTTCTTCAGTCTTCTAGACTCCTCATTCCCACCGAACTTCGCCTTAATTGCTAACCAGATATCTTTGGCATCTTGCATGAAGTGAAAATCACTCAAGTGATCCTCAGGAATAGCTTGCAGAAGAATAGTTCTGAACTTTGTTTCTCTCTGAACTGCCAGCAACTCTTCAGCAGTTTTGGGAGGAACATTCATCATATTACCAGCAGCATCCGTGGTAGTCCTCTTCAAACTGTTCCCTTTCAAAATTACCTGCCATAGATTCCAATCAATGTTGGAGATCCAGTTTTGCATCTTCATAGCCCAAAGATCATATTCCTCCCTCTTAAGGTAAGGAAACTTAGCATTGCTATTAGACAGACTTAGTTGCTGCAGATGGGTGGAGTTTTGGTTGTTGGTGAGTTCAGTATCAGCATCTGAACCAGGCATGATGTTTTGTTATGGTTGTATGGGTGTTTAGAAAAAGCTTGTCCTTAGTATCGTAGAGACTCTCACGAGGCTCTGATACCACTTGTTGAAACAGACAAAGACCTTGATAGATCTTGAGCTCGTGGATCGTTATGTATGCCTATGTAATCACAAGCACCATAAAAGACAATCTCTACAACTAATGTTTATTAGCGGAATATAAACACAAGTAAATAACTAAGAACTTCTTGATCCTCTATGGATCTTTATATTAACTAAAACTGAGTTTTTCCAATCGGTACATAAACCTTTCTAATGTGTTCCTTTTATAGATAAGGAACCCTAAACAATATCGCTAAACCGTTTTCCAAGAAACGTATAATCATAAAACTAAATAAGATATACACAATCACTTCCTAATAAAGCTCATGTATATCCACACTAAATAAACTAAACACGGAATAAACACTTCCGCAGAATCAAACTAATCACTATCATTCTTCAGCAGAATAAGTCTTCGGCAGAATCCACTTCACTTCAGTAGAAACACTTCGGCATTAAGTTCAGCATAATCAGACTTTCTCATAATTCCCAACATTGATCAGTTTTGTAGATTGTTAGGTTGTATTGAGAGTTGTAGTGAGGATCTGGTGTATTCATATATTTGTAGTGTGATAGATAGAACCCTTCTGAAGGGGATTATCTTTGTCTTGTGTATTTGTTTGGTGAGCACACGCTTTGTGGACTCATCTTCTTGTCTATTCAGTTAATAAAAGATTTCACTAAGGGGTGGTTGGCTGGGTGAATTGATTGTGTTGTGGTTGGTTTAAGAGCAGATTTCGTTATTTTAACATGGTATCAGAGCCAGGTTTTGATCTCCGTTGGTTCTTGATATTAGGGTTTCTAGGGTTTGATCTCAAATTTGGGGGTTTCTTGGTTCTTGAGCAATTGGGTTTTTGTGAGGTTGTTTTCTTAACGGCCGTAGTGTTAATTGCTGTTTTTAGTGGTGGATCTTAAATTTGTCGATTGGGTTTTTTGAAACCCTAATTGATAAATTTGGGGATCTTGGTTCTGGTGATTCCTGGTGGTGTTCTTGGGGTTCTTGGTTGGTTATTGACTTTCTTGACTTGAATCAAGAAGGTTGGTAATCTGGTTTCCGCTGCGTATCTTCTAAGGAAGGTTTATCTTTCTTCTCTTAATTCTCTGAGTGCTTTAGTTTTTACACTGCAAACTCTGTGGGTAACTTCTTGACCTGCCTTCTTGAGAGGTACGGAAACCTGCTCTTCCCACAGATAGGTGTAAGACTGGGTGTTTCAGTAGAATTGGGTGTGAGTTTTGTGTTCTTGGTAGTTTTCTTGGTGATAGTATAGTTGGTTGTAGTTTTATTGGTATTTTTTGTTCTGGTAGTCTTTAGTTTTTTGTCTGGTTGTTTGTTGCTATCTTTTATTTCTTGGTTTATTATGGCTGAAGTTCTTATTAGTTCTTTAGATGCTGGTAATCCTCTCTACTTGCATTCTAGTGATAATTCTAATATTCCTATTGTGCATTTTAAACTCACTGGATCTGATAATTACAAAATGTGGTCTACTGCTATGAAAATTGCTTTAAAGGGTAAAAATAAAATGGGATTTGTTGATGGTACCTGTGTTAAACCTGTTACTAGTGTTGTTCTTTCCCAGCAGTAGGAAAGATGTAATGCTATAGTTCTTGGTTGGATTCTTGGGTCTTTGTCTTCTGAATTGTACTTAGGTCAAGTCTACTCTGAAATTGCATCTGAAGTTTGGGATGAATTACAGGAAACTTATGATAAAATTGATGGTTCTGTTATCTTTAATGTGATTCATAAGACTAACTCTCTTAAGCAAGGTGATTTGTCTGTGCCTGATTATTATCACAAGTTAAATTCACTTTGGAGAGAATTTGATACCTTAACTTTGTTGCCTGCTTGTACTTGTGCTTCTCATGAGGGAATTTTGAAACATAATCAACTTGTTAGACTCATGCAGTTTCTTATGGGCTTAAATGATGTGTATCAACCTATTAGGAGTAACATTCTTGCTAGGGACCCTTTGCCTGATGTCAAAGAAGCTTTTAATGTTGTATCTAGAGAGGAATCTCATAGAGGTCTTCACCCTATTTCTGGTCCTAATAGTAAGACTCAACCTGCTGCTTTTGTTGCTAAGACTAATAACAATTCCAATTCTAATAACAATTTTGTTAGGAGAAATGGTAATAGTAACAATAATACTGGTAATAGGGGACCTAATCCTAATCTGGTTTGCAAACATTGTGGTTTGATTGGGCATACTATTGATAGATGTTTTGAGTTGAATGGCTATCCACCTGGTTTTAAGAAGAATCCTAATCTGTTAAAACAATCTGCTGTTGTCAAAAAGTTTAATGCTAATAATGCAGATGTGTTTCAACCTTCTACTTCAGGTTCTATGACTGGTTCTTTCACTAATGATCAAATGATGAAACTTTTAAGTCTCATTAATGAAAAACCTTCTGCTAATGGTTCTGCAAGTATGGCAGGTATATCTCCCACCTTCTTTAATAATAATGTGATGTTTAATCTGCATATTGAGAAGTTTTTCTGTGCTAAGTCTAGTTCTGAGAAATATCATGTTACCTTAGGATGGGTTATTGATTCTGGTGCTAATCAGCATATGACTGATTCTACCAAAATGTTGGGAATTATGAGAAAGTCTGATTATGCTGAACTTAATGCCGAAGTGTTTCTACTGAAGTGAAGTGGATTCCGCCGAAGACTTATTCTGCTGAAGAATGATAGTGATTAGTTTGATTCTGCGGAAGTGTTTATTCCGTGTTTAGTTTATTTAGTGTGGATATACATGAGCTTTATTAGGAAGTGATTGTGTATATCTTATTTAGTTTTATGATTATACGTTTCTTGGAAAACGGTTTAGCGATGTTGTTTAGGGTTCCTTATCTATAAAAGGAACACATTAGAAAGGTTTATGTACCGATTGGAAAAACTCAGTTTTAGTTAATATAAAGATCCATAGAGGATCAAGAAGTTCTTAGTTATTTACTTGTGTTTATATTCCGCTGATAAACATTAGTTGTAGAGATTGTCTTTTATGGTGCTTGTGATTACATAGGCATACATAACGATCCACGAGCTCAAGATCTATCAAGGTCTTTGTCTGTTTCAACAATCAAGATGATAAGAGTTAACCAAGATCAACAATACCAGACCACACTTGAGAGAAAGAGACTTCAACGTTTTTGAGAGAGAGAGATAATATGTGAAAGATAGATCCAGCCAAGAGAGAAAGACCAACTTATATACCAGCCTAAAATACAAATCAACCCCTCAAGATATAAAACCTGCTACTAATAGCCAAACATACAAACATTAGAACATATTGGCATAACAAGCCCTTTGACTTAAAGTCAAACATGAGCTTGTATCCCAACGCATATATTTCAATAAGTTATAAGAGTTTTTACAAAGCAGTTGTCTTTAAAAAAGATAATTACCGGTGTATGGTATATTTAAAAATATTATCTATTGTATGACATTATTTACTAGATTTAATTATGTAGCCATTATTTTTATACTTCATATTTTTTATATAATAAAAGAAAACATCAAGTGGGGACTAACGTATTTTGGAAAAAAATGTTGTTTCCTTGTTAGGTAATTATTTTTTATTTTTTATTTATTTATTTTAAGTATGTTTAACTAAAAACCTAAATATTTCTTGATTTGGCAAAAAATAGTATGAATTCGTTTTTATCTATCATACTGAAGAAAAAACAAAAAATACACATGTACTTACTAGCTTTTTTGTACAATACGTTAGTCCCCTCTATCTCCGTATTTGTTCATTATTATTTCTGATATCTTATCGCGTATGGTCTCAAAAGCCGTGGACAACTTACTCGTTTCTGGTATAAAAATGGCTAGGTCTTGCCCTATCATCTCTCATGTTTTCTTTGCTGATGATTCTTTATTCTTTTTGAAAGCAGATCCAGCTGAATGTCAAAATCTAGTGAATATTTTAGCTCGGTATTGCAACGCATCTGGCCAAAATATTAACTTCACAAAGTCTTCTGCCCTTTTCTCTCCGAACAGTCCAGAAGATCTACAACAACAATTATGTAGCTTGTTGAATATTCAACGTATGGATCCAAAAGCTCGTTATCTAGGATTACCTTATGTGATTGGGCGTAATAAGAATGAGTTATTCTCTTTTATCCTAGACAAAGTGCTTCATAAGATGCAAGGCTGGAAACAAAAGTTCCTCTCACAAGCTGGTCGAGAAATCCTTATCAAATAAGTGATTCAAGCCATTCCATCATATGCCATGCAGCGTTATTTGTTGCCGAAAGGTTTTCTTGACAAGCTTCTAGGGCTGATCATCGGGCCGGATCCCGACCCGTCCCGACCCGACTCGCCTAGTCCCGATACCGACTTAACCAAAAAAACCAGCCCGATACCGACCTGTTTGGTAGTCGGTTCGGTTCGGTAATACTCGGGCATATTCGGTCGGTTTCAGGATTTAATTTGCCCAGGCCGAAAGCAGGGAGTGAAATTTGTTGAGAAAATGGTAAAATTGGTGTGGGAATGTGGGCCATGTACTTGATTACGTGCATCACCTATCTCCTTTCACGTGGACCCAAATATGGATTATCACCAAAATAAGCTCCAGCTGGCTATTTCTCACTCTAAAAAAGAAAGATACAAGCGTACGTTTTCACATATGCACATAAAATGTGTTTTGATCCTGCTGCCAAATCAGTCCAAAATTCCTTCATGAATTCATCATTCTTTTTTTTTATGATGAATACCAAAAGAATAATGAATACATCTTTATAATCATTAACACTATAATCAGTTATACGCTTGTTGGTATAGAAGATGAGATTGACGATTCACCCCTAGTGTTTGTGAGATGACATTGGTCATTCGTGTTTCTTGAGTTCTTGATTCATACGACCTTTGTGAGATTGAGTTCTTGAGTTCTGTTTGTTGAGTTCCCGGATATATGATTTTTCTGAGAAGGGATATATGATTATGGTCTAAATAATCCAAGAACCCATGGAACAATTCTGAGAAGGGGCGCTTATTTTTCTGGAGTTGGGATATATGATTTTTATGGAGTTGGGATATATGATTTTTCTGGAGAAGAGGCGCTTACAATGAGATTGTGTTACAGTTGGAGTTAGGAAGGGGCGCTTATTTTTGCCTAAACCTAATAGTTATCGGGCTGACGGGCTTAACGGGCTCCAGTCGGTTTTTTATCCCGACCGACCCGATACCGCTACAGGAAAATATTGAAAACGACTCCCGACCCGAATTTTGTCGGTTCGGTTTTGGGGATAATTCGGTTCGGTCGGTTTGTCGGGCTTATTCGGTTTCGGTCGGTTTTGCTCAGCCCTACACGCTTCTTACTCACATCGGTAGATTCTTCTGGCATGGAGATGCGCACGATAAACATATTCACTGGTCAAGCTAGGATTCTCTTTCAAATCCAAAAGATGAAGGGGGGCTTGGTTTTAGAGACTTGCATTCGTTTAATCTCGCATTACTAGCAAAGCAAGGTTGGAGGCTTACAATTAACCCGGAATATTTTTGGGCCCGTATCCTTAAAGGTTTATATTTTCCAAGGGGAAACTTTTTAACCGCTAGTAAAGGATCTCATCCTTCTTGGTTATGGCAAAGTCTCCTACATGGTCGAGATATCCTCCTTTAAGGTATCTGATGGTAGGTTGGGAATGGTGGAAATATTTCATTTTGGACACAAAAGTGGGTGCCATATAACTCAGACTTTTTCATTCGCGAGCCTCGGGGTCCTTTCACAAACACTTCCAAAGTTTCAGATTTCAATGTTGACGGGGAATGAGATTATTGCAAATTACAACACTACCTCCTTCCCAGGGAAGCTGACTTTGTCTCTCAAATCCCCATTTCTAGTACGGGCGCGGAAGACAAGCTTGTTTAGCATTGTGACAATAAAGGAAATTATTCTGTCTGCTCTGGATATCGACAAGCTTTGCTATGGAAAGAAAAGGGTATGAATCATGCTTCTACATCTTCCAATCTTACAGGTGAGTTTTGGAAGTTAATTTGGCAGCTAAATGTTATTCTAAAGATTAAACTCTTTTTGTGGAAAGCATGTTCAAACGATCTTGCTACGCGCGACGGGTTGTTTCGACGGAATTGTGTTCCTTCACCACTTTGCCCCATATGCCAAACAACGCCAGAGACTATAAAACATTTGTTGTTTGAATGTGAGTGGACAAAACCCATCTGGTTCGGCTGCTCTTTGGGCCTTCGTCTTGACGAAATTTCAGGAAATGCACCTGATCGTATTAACTCCTTATTATTCCATATAAAAACAGGAACCACTCGTTCTAACTTCCTTCCTACATTTGCCTATATGGCGTGGTCTATATGGAAAGCCCATAAGCGTTTTATTTTGAGCAATCAGTGCTATATCCTGCTCACGTTATCGTGGAAGCCCAAGTTAATGATAGTGATTTCGAGAGAGCGCATTGCTATGATCCTGCCGTAGATGTGTTCAATTTGAGCGGTGTTTCGCAAGAAAGTTCACCTAAAACTTCAAACATAGTGAAGCTAAATTTCAACGCTTCTTTTAATGCTCTGAATGCTGCTTTAGGTATTGTTGCCCGTAACTCAGTATGGTCATTGCTTTCTTGTTTTGGCAAGAAATGGCGATGTGATTCTGCTCTCGCTGCTGAACTTCAAGCCATTCGATTGTATTTTTGCTGCAAACAAAGGCTGGTCTAGTGCTGTTGGATACACTCCTAAACTATATTTCAAGTGTTAGTGATTCATATGTAATAGTTTGCTTAATATGGATTTAATGTTAGTAATCAAGGCTAGGCTTATGTAGAAAGCCCATAAGCCTAGGCCAAGCCCAATAAGTAAAAGGATGGGAACTTGAAGTGTTGCCCTAGTTCCCTCCTATAAATACTCTTGTATAATCCTCACTTGAGGGTTGGTTGTTCACTTTTACATATCACCTACGCATAACCTTTCTATATTTCTTATTCGTGTGTTTGTGATTGTGTTCATCCAATCTCTTCTTACCTATTTCTTATATTGATGCTTGTGTTACATATATGGTGACCTAACAGTGGTATCAGAGCCATCTAGTTGGGTGAAACGGATTGTTTTTTTGTCTACTCGTAAGGTTCGCGTTTTTAACCTTTCTCACGCAAAAACCTTTCATTTTTACCCTTTAGAATTCAAGATTCTTGTACTTTAAAGGTTATTTGGTGTTAAAGTTTAAGTTTTTGGCAAAAAGTTTGAAGCTTTACGTGTGTATAATCGTTTTTAAGCTTGATTTCATTCGTGTACTACTTTCTACGCGTAAGGTGAAAACGTGTTTTGGATCATCAAGTTTCATACTTTTGTGTTATTTTGGTGATATTAAAGCTATTTCATCATAAAAATCAGGTTTCTAAACACTATTGGGCATACAATCAGGTTTTGGCTATTCTTGGTACTTTCTACTCGTAAGCAAACCGTAATCCTACGCATAAGGTTTCCTTGGTTTGATCTTCAGTTTTCTTGGTTTACTCAGTGTTTTTCTTGCTTGGATAAGCCTGAAAACACTTCGACTTTGGATATCGTTTACGCTGTGATAGTGTAAAGGATTTTTGGGTTAAAACCCTAATTTTACGCATAAGCTAAAACTTACGCGTAGAACTCTTTACGCCTAAGTATTTTCTTACGCCTAAGCCTTGTCTTACGCATAAGCTAATCTTACGCATAAGTTTTTTACGTCTAACTTTCAGTTTACGCCTAATCTTAGTGTTTCTCAATTCTTACGCGTAAGCTAATCCTACGCGTAAATATTACTTTTACGCGTAAGTTTGGTGTTTTTACGCCTAAGGATTCCTACGCGTAAGCTGGTTTCTACACGTAAGCTCTTTCTATGTTAGGTCACTAGTTTTACAACACAAGCTTATAAGAGAATAGATGAAGGCGGATGAACAAGTTATCATACACACACACACGTTATACTAAACACGGTTAAGGCAAAGAGAGTATGTGAAAAGAAAACTTGAACAACCAACCCTCAAATAAGGGTTTACAATAGTTTATATAGGCAAGGAGCTAGGGCAACACTCCCTCTCCTTCCCTATTCCTTATTGGGCTTGGATCAAGCTTATGGGCCTTCTACATAAGCTTGACCTTAAACAAATATAAAGGCCATAATAAAGCTACCTATTACATATGAAATATAAATACTTGAAATACTGTTTAGGAGTGATTCCAACAATCTCCCCCTCAAGTATATATGAATGAAAACGGTGAAGGCGTTGATGTAATAGTAGCGATGACGTCTTCTGACATTCTTCTTTCTTGTGAGAAGAATCGTCTTGATTCGAACAATCTCCCCAGTGTAGAGAGATCGTTATCTTTGAACAGTTATGCTTCGACGTCATCTTTAACTTTGTTCTTTGATCATTGTTCTTTGTGGTGAAAGTGATAGTATGTTGTTGTCTGCATCAGTCTGCCTCAGGTCAGCTTTGCTGCTCCAGTGTCTCCACGTCATTCTTCAACATGCTCACACGCTCTTTGACGTTGGAAATCAATACTGATGAAGTTCTGTAAGTCTTTGACTTTGTAGATTCTTTGATTGATGAAGAATCATTCTGACTGTTGTGTTGCATTCGAATAGAACTTCCATTAGTGATGATGTTGGCGTGAGCATGAGAAGAGTCAGCACGATCATCCCGCTCCGGAGCTTCCATAAGAAGAAAAACATTTCAAACGGTTAGTAATAAGCGGTTTCCGGCACTTACAAGTTTGAACTTCGAGAGTGTTTACAGCATAGTGTGAAAACACAACTCTAATTCTTACAAAGGCCGTTCCTGAACTGGAGTCCCACAAGTGAGATAACGCGATGTACCGAAGTACATCTACAGTTCAGATGAGTCGCTGAGGTACACCGAAGCATCACCTCACGACTGTAGACCGTTTGAGACACACTCCGCGTAATCCACGGGGAGTTACCGAAGTGACCTGCTGTCAGGGCTGTTTGATGTTGACCCTGGCAGGAGTTTCCATTCAATCACTGAGGATCACAGATGTGAACCTCTCATAAATGTTCTCGACAGATTGCTAAGATCTGTGAAGGACACGATATGAATCACTGATGATCTTATAGTTGATCATCAAGTGATTAAATGTCAAGTGTACCTAAGAGATCTTTTGATGGATCTCGTGGCTCTAGACTCAATAGTGCGTTTTGGTTTTTCTGAGCGGAGACAAGGGAGAGGGTCTCCTTTTTCAATACCAGCGATCTCTAAGAGAAAGCCAATAGTTTATGTAGGGTTCCCTGTGAGAATGAAACAAGCTTCTGTTGAGAGAAACTTGAGTGGCTAAGAAGGTTTAGTGCATGCGTCACTGGGTCCATGACGACTTTTAATCTTCAATACCGGTGTCACTATGTGACAACCAGTAGCATATGAATTGAACCCGGTGTCTGCCCTAAGTTGAATAATCTGGAGGGCTATTTCTTTTCACCCTTTACTTTACATTTCTTTTTGATTCTTCAACTCCTTCTTTCTCCGATTCTCATTTTCTCCTTTTACAATCATTCCTAAGGACTTCTAGCACTAACTAATGGTAGCGTCCTTGGGTAGATCCCTCCGGCTCTGGCGGATCATAGGACGGTTATTCCTAACCTTAGTCACCTTATAACTCCATGACTAACCTATGTTTGCCATTATAACCACTGTAAGTTAAAATATCTCTCAAAGGGTTTGTAAATGAAAAACATGTTTGAACCACAGTGAGAGATAAGTTTTTGCATAAATACTCCCCCTCCACATGTGCTTAATAGTTTTAATGGTTAAATGCACAGTGAGGAAAGAGCGCGCACTTTTTGAATTGATTCACTAAAGATAGACAATCCCCCGCGAGACACGGTTACGTTGCATAGTTAAAGAGTTACATTGTCAGTTTTTAGGTGACAACTAGCTCTAATAACTACCTTGAAGGTGTAGACAAGCCTCGAAAGGTTGTCATACCCGTCAGAGTTCATGTCTATCAAGAGTTTCTCGAATGGTACTTTCTACTTGGACAAGTCCTTTGCGAGACACGTTTACATCACTAGCGAACTAGCTTGAAATTATTACCCGTCCAGGACAAGTATTTTCGAGTTACTAACAGTTTAGTACCGTCAATTCGTAGGTTAAGTCTGAGGTACACAGATTCATTTTCATTTTGTACAACATATTTCTTATCACACAATTTTCTCCCCCTCAAAAATGGCATATAAAATGTTGTTTTTGAACGTTTGAGAGTAAATATGACCACTTTGAGTTTTGCGGGAAGAGTGACCACTGTGAACAATTTGTGAACAAAGTTTTAATTCAAATACTCCCCCTCAACTTGTGATATAAATGGTTGAGGTTTTAAAATCATACGGGGAAGTACTTGTCTTTTTTGAGCAAAACCTTGAATAATGAAAGGTTTGATAGGTTTTACTCAAAAATAAGAAGCTTTCGCTCCTTTTATAAGGATTGTGGCACTGAGGCGTACCACAAGGTCCTTTCTTGACCATTACGGGTTGTACACTGTTATGTGTGCACAAGCCATTCACATATATAAGCATACATCCAAAATTTTATGAAGGAAACAATTCAAGGGGTACCAGGAAGTGCAGTGATGTTCCCAGGAGTGCGTACAGGGCGTTGAAAGCCGGTGATGTTTATCCTGGGTCGACCACCAACATAGCTCTCCAAGCGTTTGAACTGATCCCTTCTGAACAACCGTTCATCAATCATGGTGATGATACGTCTCACATCCCTCCTTTCCTGAGAGTTCCAGCGCTTAGGATTCCCAACCTTCAGGCGTATATCCTTCAATCTGTACGCCAATCCATCCCTAACCATCTTCAAGGTATGATCCCCGAATTTATGGAGCTCACTACACGCCATTAAGCAGTTTCTTCGAAGTTCACTGCGGTAAACAATGCCGAAAGGTTTGCTGATGAGCGTGAGTTGTTTAAGCTGGTTGATGTTAGGAAGATCAAGCTGTGGTGGAGTGAAGTTTACACGTTTTTGATATGATTCAACAGCCATCTGGATATCTTCGACACGTTCTTTGATCACAATGCGTCTAATGAAGATGAGAACTGACTTGATAAATTCACGTTGAACTTCAGTCGAGAATTGTCTCATACGACCCTGTACTTTGGCAAGGTACAAGTCTTCGATGTCGTTGAGGGACAAGTTCTCAAAGTCAGCCTCTGAGAATTCATAGTCCTGTTCATCTTGTCGTTTGACTATGATATTCTTCAAGAATGTGTAGTCCCACTTAGACTTGAGATCAATGTGTTTGATGGCCACGATGTCCTTTAAGCAGTACACTTCATGTTGAGACTTCTGAACCAGGCAGCTTCTGTAGTAGATTCTTCGGCGTTCAGGCCAATGATGAATCCCATACAATGCATCTTGGTCATATGCTTGCACGTTGTCAGAAAACAAGTGAGTTGCACGTTCCTCGATAGCTATGCAGTTTGAGTAAATAGCCGCTGGGAATGGAAGAGTCAATGATGTAGCGTATTTTCTTGAACCATCGCCGCCATGGAGAAGAAATTCCAGGTCTTTGTTGAAGAAATATCTGAAGGGAATCCTTGGTTCATCTGGTTGGCCGATTGTTGGTAGAGGTTTGGTCCAGTCAGTGTAATATGGAGGGTTGTTCCGTTTAGTGAAGTCGATGTTTGCTTCTGGGTTGAGCCAATCCATGTTGTTAGACATGGCTCGAGCAATGTTTTCAAGGTGATATTCAACCTCGATTGCACTTTCCGAGCTGTTTTTCAAAAGAAGGAATGCGTCATTCTTGATGCGCTTCAACTCGGATTTCGTCATCTTCTTCACACGGAATCTTTCTTGCAAGATTTTTGCATGCTCCAAGGTACTACCGTCTACCAATTCTTGACCTTCTTCAGGGTAGGGAGTGTCGTTAACAAGAGTAGCAAACCAATCAAATTCTGCAGTTTTATCATAATCAAGCCATGATACGACGTCATTCAGAGTCGTTTTCTTCTTCTGTTTTGAAGGTTTTGATGATGATTTTGGTTTCTGCACTTGTTTAGGTGAGGTGGGTTGTTGTCGGGGCTCAAGGACCTCTTCATCGTCACCACCCGTGTACTCAAAGTAGTCACCTATTTTATGAGACAGGGGTGGTAACTCGGAATCGTCCTGAGGTTTATCAGTAGAAGACCGAGGTGATGGAGACTTATGTTGAGAAGAATTCCGATGTGGAGGAGGTGGCATAGATGTAGATTGACCAGACTGCTTCTGACGTTTAGGTGCAGAGTCCTTATCCTTATCATCGTCATCTCTTGGTCGTTTGGATTGAATGGCTGACTCCTTGCATGATGATCTGAGTTGATAGTCAAGAAGAATTTCGAAAAATTTAGCTTCATCTGAAGTAAACGTTCCAGATCTCTTTGACATTTGCATCACAAGTTTAGCAATTAACTCAGATTCAGAGAGATCAACTTCTTTTGCCATTGTATGTTTAACCAATGCTACGATGTTAGGGGTGAGTTGTCTGGAAAATACTTCTTTTGTCACACTAGGGACAGTGTCGAGAAGAAACTTGTGGGTTTGATCTCTAGCTGACTTCTCCAGTTCCTTTTGGACTTTAGGAACGATATCCTGAAGATACTTTTGAGTGTAACCTTCAATCATTTCATTCAGTTCCTCCTGACGGTGCCTTCTCATGAATTCCTGAATAGCTTTCCTATCTTTCCTCATCTTGTCATTCTCATCATGTAAGTACTGCATTTGTTCAGCATACCAATTAAGTTTTCTGTGAAGCATGTCCTTCTTTCTAACTTGTTTGACAGCTTTCACAATTCTTGCATGTGTTTGAGAAATCCAAGATTTAGGTGGTTTCTTCACGGATTTGGATGATGATCTGGTTGACTTTGTTGATGGTGGTTGTGATGAGTGAGACGAAGAGTCCGATGATGAGGAGACATGAGGAGACTTCATGTCCTTAGGAGTTTCAGAGGTTTTCTCCTTTGAGTGTGTTGGACTGTCTAGAAGAAACTTTGTATAATCATCCTCGTCATCCTTAGACTTTTCTTTCTTAGTTTCCTGTTTCTCAAAATCATACACAATGGTGTCTTCAACAGGCGGTTGTTTTTGCAGAAGAGTGGTGGCACCAGATCCCTTATCGGGTTGATTAACCGCATTAGGATCTGGAGAGGAGTGGGCAGCACCACTTGATCCTCCGGGGCCACCCATTTGATCTTTAGCAAATTCAGCGGCCTTTTGAATGTGTCGGACGTTGTGGAACTTTTTCCTGTATGATTTATCCAATTGCTCTTCATCTTCTTCTTCAGAGCTCTCATCATAAGGTACAATAGCTGGAGTCTTCCCTTTTTCTTGGACAGCTGGAGGACTTGGAGGTTTTGTCACTGAGGCAGGTGTTTCGGTTGCAGTTGCAGAGTAATGAACCTCTTCATCTGTCTCAGTATCTTCAGAGCTCTCATCCCTAAGTTGTCTTTGAGGTTCAAGTGTGGGAATAGGTTCGGCTTCCTTTACGGGAACAATCCTCTTAGAAGGAACTTTCCTTTTAGGAACCTTTCTTTGACTCACAGAACTTGTTGTGCTTCCTGCACTTCCTCTTCTGGTTCTCCTGACAGGTGTTCCAGAAGATTTTTCGTCAAGATGACCAACTTTGCCTTGTCTAACTGCTTCCAGATATCTCTTGTACGTTTCGAGCTTTCTGACATCTTCAGTTAGAAGGAAATCTGGCAGCACAGCACCTTGTTTCTTTGTGGACGTTTCCTTGATTCTGACAGAGAGAATAGGTTCCGTCAACATGTCGTGATTGTCGGGGTCATTGAGCCTCTTGGGAATATCAGGATGAAGTCCAAGTGCTCTCTGTATCAACAGTTTAATATATCTGATGTAGGGAATCTTTGATCCAAGTTTGTTGAGAAATGACATCATGTCATCCCAAATCAGAGCTTCAATAGCGATGTGTTTCATGTTGACGAATGCCCAAAATATTTGCAGTTCTATGAGCTTAGGATGCTCATAGCCGCTATCACGACCAGAAACAGACTTGGTGATGATCATGTAGAGTGTTCTCCATGGTTGAGGAATACTCTTAAGCTCCACGTGAGAGTGCTTGGTGATTACTCCTGTAGCCTCATCATAACCGATATTGATTAAGAATTGGAGAGTTAACTCTTCAGCAGGTGTGGCATAAAGTTTGGTTGGATTGACTTCAGGAATAAGGAGAGCAGCCCTTAAGTCTGCAGGTGTAATAGTGACTTGTTTGTGGTTCAGAGTCACTGTCACAGCAGTCCTTCCTTTGACCCTTTCCATAGTGTTCCAGAACTGTTGGATGTAGATCTCAGGAATGGTTGCAGAGTGAGTAAGCATGTTCTGATACGGATGAGTCCTCAAAATATCGATAGCAATAAGACATGAAGATTCAGAGCAAGTGAGGGTGTCAAAGTCAACACGGAGGTTATTCTTTCCAATCTTCATTGGATAGCCATGAGGATAGATATCAGCAATGGAGAGAACTTCAGGTGCATCCACATTCATTTGTTCAGCCATGTCGTGATCTGAAATAACATTAGCCAAAAGAACCAACATATAGAAAGACATAATGTTAGTCAACAGAAGGTCTTATTGTCTAGTTATTGAATGTACAGTGTCAATGATTGTTACGAGTCCTAAGTCACTTGTATGTTCAATAATTCAATGATGTCGTGAAATGTTTCGTGAGTTAGTTAACTTTAAGTTTTAAAGTTTATTTTATCACTTATTGCTTCACAACATATCAGACGATTTAAGTTTATTAGTGACATTTTTGGATTCGTGATGATATGATTAGTTTATTTGCAAGTTTGTACAAGTAACAATTCATCATGAAGGTCAATCCAGGGTTAAGCGTAGTTTTGGCAAAGATACGCGTAGACAGGTATGATATATGCTTAGGCGTAGGCTTACGCGTAGAATCCTAACTTACGCGTAAGAAATGTTACGCGTAGGAAAAGGAGACCTTATGCGTAGAGCTTATGCGTAGGCATATATTAACCTTACGCGTAAGGCTACTCGTAAGAGTTGACCTTAAGCGTAGGGTTTACTGTTTACGCATATCCTTCACAGGATACGCGTAGTCCATTGTAGAACCTTATGCGTAGAAGCTACGCGTAAGACAAGTCTTACGCATAACAAGCTACGCGTAAGGTGATCCTTATGCGTAGATTAGTAACCACCTTGATTCTGAATATTACGTGTAGCAAAGGCCTGAAATAAATCCATCAAATCATCAACATTAACACATAGATACATTTTAACAACAGATCATGGCAATAACATAAGTTACACAGTTATGCGTAGAATTGCATACGCGTAGACTAAACCCTAGATCTACGCGTATGGATTCTAGCCATAGATTAAGCACCAAACTTTTTCTGGTATATCATAGAAGTTGTGAGAGCATGTAGACCAAGTTTTAACACTTATTATGCAGTGAATCAAAAACACCCAAAGTTTATGAACTTTAAACCCTAGTTTCGAATTGATGTCCAATTCGTGTTTCTGGGTGGTTATAGACTATGGAAATCATCAATTCAACAACACAAAAGCATAACCCAACAGTCTTTAGACCAAAAACACTTCACATTTGAAAACACCCAATTCGACTTATATTCAAAAATCATCAATTAGTGAATCTGGGTGGATTTTGATGGTTAATGAAGTATCATTGATGTATTATGAACGTTTAGACACAATCATTTCACCCCAAACACACACGTATTGATTGTGTGTTCTTACGCATAAGCGTAGAACACAAAATCACGCGTAGAACATGTTTTAGCCGTAGGATTACTTGAGATTCAAAACCATTGTTTAGAAACATGATCCAAACACAGAAACACTTACAGATTGATAATCGAAAGCACGGATTTGTAAAAAAGAATATGGACCGTAGATGATATTAGGTGAAATATTTAATGTGATGGAAATAAATGAGGTGGGTGGAGTATTTTGTATAAAGTAACTTTAAGGTTTTGACAGTTATAGTCCCTCCACCTTTTCCTTTTTCACACAAAGCCTTTAACTTCCAATTTTGGTTACCAAACTGAAGATTTTAGAAAACTTGACGACACTCCCCCTCGACTTGAGAAAATAATGAAAGGTTATTAATTAAAGTCCGAGGAGTGTCTAATGAACCAGGAAATGTACCACCATTTGTAAAAGAATCAACCGAGATGTGATAACATGCAAGTACACAGATGTTTTGAAGCAGTTAATGGATTATTTTCTCCCCCTCAACACTTGATCGGAAAAATACTGAATTTTGAAAGATAAAAGTGTTGACGGAAGAAATGTACTTGCCATGTTGAAAGAAATGTAGATTGGGAGAATATTTTTGTTGTTTTATCTGATTTTATATTTTTGTATTTTGTTTTTGAACAATTTATTTACAAAAGATGTTTTGGTGTTTGACAGGTTTTTAAGATTGTTTTAAGAGGTCATTCAATTCCTCTTGAGTCAAACACCTCATACCAATCCGGTGGACCAACTCATTAAACCTAGCGGGAGGCAAGGCTTTGGTGAGCAGATCTGCCAATTGGTATTCAGTACCCACAAAGTATAATTCAACGGTACCCTGTTCCACGTGGTCCTTGATGAAATGATAGCGTAGATCGATGTGCTTTGATTTCGAGTGCTGAACTGAGTTGCACGAGATTGCAATGGCACTCTGATTGTCGCAGTACATCGGTATTCTGTCAAATACGTAACCATAGTCTTTGAGTTGTGTTCTCATCCAAATGACTTGAGCACAACACGCGGACATGGCTACATATTCTGCTTCGGTTGATGACAGCGATGTACAATCCTGCTTCTTAGATTGCCAAGACACCAGTTTATCACCGAGAAATTGTAGAGCTCCTGAAGTACTTTTCCTTGAGTCTAAGCATCCTGCGGGATCAGCGTCTGAAAAAGCTATTAGTTCAAAACCAGAATCCTTCGGATACCAGATCCCCAAATTAATGGTTCCCTTGATGTATCGGAGGATTCTTTAAGCCTCAGAGAGGTGGGTTTCAGTTGGTCGCGACTGATAACGGGAGCATAGATAAACGGCAAAGACAATATCAGGTCTGCTAGCTGTTAGATACATGAGAGACCCAATAATACTTCGGTATTTGGTAGGGTCAACCAATTTCCCATGTAAATCAGCATCTAATTTCTTGGTATGAGCCATTGGTGTGGCATAAGTATCACAGGTAATCATTCCAAATTTGTTTAACAGTTCAAGGGCATATTTGGATTGACTCAAGAAAATACCACGGGGTGATTGATGAACTTGCAGTCCTAGAAAGAACGTAAGTTCACCCATCATGGACATTTCAAAATTTTTCTTCATGAGTTTTGCAAAAGCGATTGAAAACTTTTTATGTGTTGACCCAAAAATGATGTCATCCACGTAAATTTGAACAATTAAGATGTGTGCCCCGTGATATTGTATAAAAAGAGTTGGGTCAACCGAGCCTTTGGTGAAATTATTGGCAATGAGGAAAGATGATAGTTTATCGTACCATGCCCGAGGGGCTTGTTTGAGACCATAAAGAGCTTTGTTTAGTTTGTAAACATGGTTCGGGAACTCAGGATCAACGAATCCATCTGGTTGGCTGACATAGACCGTTTCTTTAAGTTGTCCATTGAGAAACGCCGTTTTGACATCCATCTGATAGACCGTCATATTCATATGAGCCGCGAACGCGAGAAATATCCGAACAGCCTCAAGACGAGCAACCGGAGCAAAAGATTCTTCAAAGTCTATCCCTTCTTCCTGACGATAACCCTTAGCAACTAGCCATGACTTGTTTCGGATGACATTCCCTTCAGCATCCAATTTGTTTTTCCAAATCCATTTTAGACCAATGACGTAGACCCCTGTTGGTCTTTCAACCAGTTCCCATACTTCAAGACGTTTGAATTGGTTGAGTTCTTCCTGCATGGATTCAATCCAGTTGTCTTTTGTCATTGCATCCTTAATGTTTTTAGGTTCAGATTGGCAGACAGTGAGTGCATAAATGCAGTGTTCACCATCTGAGTGAAGACGTTGTCTCGTAACGACTGGTTGATTCGGGTTGCCAATAATGTTAGCCAGAGGATGGTCTTTTGTCCATCTATGTGTAGAGGGTTGATGTTGGTATACATTGTGCAGATTCTGAGGATTCAAATGGTTTGTTGAAGATCCTGCGACTGTC
>BPTQ01000003.1:178554761-178566897 GCA_019973895.1 Chrysanthemum seticuspe
TGGGATTAGAATGCGAATTCGTATTTCGAATGCGCATCTTTTAGAATGCGAATTCTAAGTAGAATGCGCATCTGGATCAGGATGCGTATTCCATTAGGATGCGGAATGAAAGATGCGGATTGAATGACAAATGCGTATTGAAATCAGAAAAGAGGACGAATGCGCATTCGATTTAGGATGCGCATTGATTAGAACAATGCGCATTGAAAACCACAAAAATGCGTATTCACGATGAACCAAGAACAGTAAAGATGCGGATTCCTGTGAAGTAGTTGTTTCCAAGTAAGCTGATGTTTCTAGGTAAAAATGGTGTGTTCAAATAGTAGTACAGAGTTGGTGGTATGAGATTGATAAAGGGAGTGTGAATATTAGTTGTTGTTGTTGTTAATTGAGGTGTTGTAGTTGTTACCTTAGTTGTTGTTCGGTAAATAGGAGTTAATTGTTGTTGTTGTTGATTATAAGTGTGAGGGAAATAGTTAGAGTATGGTGGTTGAGACATGATGATAAACTTGTGTGGTAAAAATGGATCTTTGTAGTCGAATGAACCTTTGTTGATGAAGTGTCCTTAGGCGTAGAAATGACAAGAACCAAGTAGCACTTATGCGTAAAAACACCAAAAGTTACGCGTAACAAGATTAGTTACGCGTAGGATTTAGCTTACGCGTAAGCAGGAGAAAAGACTAAAGTTATGCGTAAACAGTAAGTTAGGCGTAGAAAGTAAGGCGTAGGATTACCTTATGCGTAGGACTAGGTCTACGCGTAAGATGAATCTTAAGCGTAAGATTTTCTACGCGTAAGCTTTATGCTTAAGCGTAAGATTAGGGTTTTATCCCAAGTGATCTTTTACACTTCACAGTGCAAAAGATATCCAAAGTCGACGTATTTTCAGACTTATCCAAGTAAGAAAACACGGAATAAACCAGGAAATTGAAGATCAAGCCAGGAACAAAGTTACGCGTAGAACTACTCGTAAAACTAGGGTTTTGATACGCGTAATCCTACTCGTAAGAATGATTTTGTCCAAAGATGTTTCTAAACCAGTTTTTGTGTGATGAAATAGCTTCAATAACACCAAAATAACACAAAAGTGTGAAACTTGATGATCCAAAGCATTTAAAACGGTTACGCGTAGGATAACACTTGCGTACAAAAACAAGCTTAAAAACAAGGACAAACACGTAAAGTTCCAAACTTTTTGCCAAAAACCAATAGTTTAACACCTAATAACGTTGAAAGTACAAGAATCTTGGATTCAAAAGTGTAAAAAATCAGTTTTTAAGCGAACCAAAGATTGTGTTATCTTTACGCGTAAGACCCAAAACAAAAACTTCGAAAAAACAAAGTGTACACCCAACTATTTGGCGATTGATACCACTTTTAGGTCACTAGTTTTACAACACAAGCTTATAGAGAAAGAGATAAGGCGGATGAACAAGCTAAACACACACACACGTATAGTATGAAACGGTTAAGGAAGAGAGTGAGTGAAAGAGAATAACTTGAACAACCAACCCTCAAATGAGGGTTTGCAATAGTTTATATAGGCAAAGAGCTAGGGCAACACTCCCTCTCCTTCCCTATTCCTTATTGGGCTTGGGCCTCAGCTTATGGGCCTTCTACATAAGCTGGACCTTAAACAAACATAAAGGCCATAATAAAGCTACCTATTACATATGAAATATAAATACTTGAAATACTGTTTAGGAGTGATTCCAACAACATTGTACCTTGGTGGGCACTCAAAACCATAACCCATAACCCATGGTTTCAACCCAAAAACAATGGGTAAAGAGGAGCGTGCACGGATCCCTCATATGACCCACGGATCCCTTGGAATTACAAGGCCGGATCCCTCCAGAAGGGATCCTTGGGGCAGAACATGGTTTTGGTCTTTTTGCCTATAAATAGCAAGCCAATTCTTACCATTTCCACACACCTTCACACATAGTTTCTCTCCACCAAATCTAGGATATTTAGATCATTAGGAAACATGTAAACCACCCTCATCTCATATGATCATAATGGTTCTAACTCTCATTTGTTGTAAGCATACTCTCGAAGTGATCCTCCAAAGCAAGCTTAGAGATCTTGCTTCCTTACCTACTGAAGTGATCACCCATCACAAGATACAAGCACATGAAGATCTTATACAACAAGCTTGGGAAACTTGTCATCTTCATTCATAGAAGACTAAGTACATCATGCTTTGGGTTCTTGATGTTTAGTCTAGGAGTTTATATCCATTAGACACATTGTCTTAGATATTGTCTAGTATCATATTCTTGTATCTATGACTAGACTAGATGGTTTATGTGTTTGTGCCATAAAACACAAGGTTTGTTATGTTGGGCCACAAAACATAACGGGTGTCATAGATGTGTCAAAGGCATTAGTGAAGAGTGCCGAAGATCCGTGTTGAAGGCATTAGTGAAAGGTGCTGAAGGATCGTGTAAATGGCATTAGTGAAGAATGCCTAGGTCGTATAATCGATGAGGTGCATCATTATACATATAGTATTTGTTTAGATCCAAGGATGGTGATATCCTTGATGGTGTTGTAACAAGGAGTGGATCTCCTTGAGATTAGGTGTTGTGTTGTGATGGGTAGTAGTTCCTCCATAGTAATGGAACTAGGTGCTTAGCCTAGTACCTAATAAAGGGTAGGCGACGTTGTGTAGGTGTGGTTCACCTTGGAGTGAAAGAACCTGGTGGTTAGCCTAGCACCGTATAAAGGGTAGGCGACGTTGTGATAGGTGTGGTTCGCCTTGGTGTGAAAGAACTCGGTATTTAGCTTTGTTACGGAAAAAGGTGTAAGCAACATTGTGAAGGCTTCTCCGCCATAAGGAGTTGGTGTAGTGATTACGAACTCTCGAGTAGGTGACTCGGGGAGTGGAGTAGGGCAAGGAAGGTGTCCTTGTAGCCGAACCACTATAAATCCTCGTGTTGGTTTGTCTATCCTTTTACTTATCGCTTTACTCTTACTCTTGCATTACATTGTTTATTTTCTATGTGGTTGATGTCTATGTTTGTGACATATACTTGGTCTTTCATATAGTCACAAACTATATTTAACACTTTACATATTATGACACGCTTGATCAAGAAAAAGCAACCGGACTAATAATGGTGAAACTTGATTTTTAATGAATCATTAATCTTGCGGAATCTTATGTGATATTAAGGGGTTGGCCTTACATGCCGTAATGCGTTAAATGCATCCTCGCGTCGAGATTAGCAAATGCAATGGTTTATACTATATTTGATACAAAATTTTTAAGTTTGAAACGGAAACGTATTCACCCCCCCCCCTCTACGTTTTCACATTCATCACTTGGTTACGCCGTAGTTAAGAGACAATCGTATCAATAGGGCTTGAAAACGTCCAATTGCAGCTTCCTTACCTCAAATGGGTCCTGAAATGAAATAATAAGGAATAAGGATGTTTTCACTAGTATTTTACTCAAAATGTGATGTTATAGGGGGAAATTAATGCTTAGAAACTCAGGACTATTTGATGTTATCAAATATCCCCCCACTTAAACTCTACTTGCCCTCAAGTAGACCAATTTAGACTGCAAAAGATACATCCATGATGAATGCGTAGTTTTAATTTCCCTGCTAGAATATTAATAAATCCTTGGTGTGTGAGTCATAATATAACATTTAAAACTCCCAATTACACTAAGGATAACTGGATAGCCATTAATAAGTTCAGACCTCAGACTCAATTAACCCCTGAACAAGTGTTTTGGAAGTTAGATATAGAAAAGAAAAAAGCTGATGAACTTATTGAAAAGAATCCTCCCCTTAGGAAATTGCCTCCAGCTACAGTGTATCTGATAAGGTTTTAAAAGGTACCTTTTTGAGGGGTCATTTAAGCCCTTATTCGATCACTTTTGTATCCGTTATTGCTTAATATCGTTCCTTTTCACTTTTTAGGTCTCTTGAAGGCAAAATGCTGGAATGATGCTTATTTGGACGAAAAGGCGCGAATATACGAAGAAAATGGCCAAAGTCAGAATCGAGACACTCAAAGCTGCTGAAACATAAGGCGACGGCGTCACTGCATATCTGCGACGCCGTCGGGAAGGAATTTTGCGACGGGTCAGAGGCGAAATTGCATGTTTTCAAGGGACGACGTCAGGTTCTAAAGGAGTAGGCCGTCGCTACTCAGACGGCCTAGATGCAGCCACGACGGCGTCAGAGCTGAAGGGGACGGCGTCACAGTCATAAGGTGACGCCGTCAAAAGGTTTACGTGGCCAAGACGAAACCTTAATGACGGCGACACGACGGCGTCACGAAACATAAGGTGACGCCGTCGCAGATGTAATCTTATATATAGAATCCGAATTTTTCAGTTTTTGTGTGTAGTCTTTTGGAGTAAAAACCTAAAACCGAACCAAGGCTTTCTTGTGCAGTATTTTAGGGTTCTAAACCCTATTATACATCAAGATAAGTATTTACTTCATTAATTTAATTATGTCTTTGATTATTTGTGTGTATGCTTGCATGTTCTCCATGTCCGGCTAATTTATTTGTGTGTTTGCTTAGGGAATATGAAACTTAATTATTGAATATTGATTGGTTGATACTTATCTTAGTTGACTAATGATCTAGAGTGCGCTAGATTATTCGTTGTGTACTTAATGCTTGAAATTTCTTTGTGAACTTTAGAATATAATTATCTAGGTAATTGTAGGATAAAGTATTCAAGGACAACCGTAGAGTAGGCGTCTATAAATCACTAGAGGATTTGTAAACAAGACCCTTTGGTAATTTCAAAGAGTTAGGGAAATAAGCACGCCCTATAGCCTTAGAATCACAACGCAACTAGGAATAAGGACGTGACAAATCAACCATCAATAGGAGATAATTAAGGAGTAGTAAAACCTAAGTAAACACATCTTTAAACTATCATACGAGTACACATAAATTAGACATAGACTATCACAACCTTAGCTTAGATAATTAGATAATAGTAGAGTAATCGGTAGCAATACCAACCCCCCAAATCCAATACCCGAGATTCGTACCTTTTCATTTTCTAAAAAACATAAAAAGATAAAAAATAATCTTCCTCAACCTCAACCTTAGCGTAGTAACTTCTCACTAGCATTCCTATTCCCCTAGAGAACGATATCAATACCCGTGGCTTACCCTAATTACTACACTACAACGATTAGGTTCACTGCCTAGGGTGTTATAAAACTTGCTCGAAGAAAAGGAAGTTTCCTTGACCCCGAACGACGCGTGTAGCGTTATCAGTATCCACCCAATACACCAATGCATTTAGTGCCTAGAAATCTTCCCTTTCAAAGTAAAACCTTAATCAACTTATATGTAGTTTACCAACTATTTGTTGATTTCAATAAAACTTATAAGAAGAGAATCACAACGATAGGAATTACTGAAGGGGAAAAGGGTTTTGAGCAAACTAAAGCATGTTATCTAACTGAGGTCATTCCATTCTTTAAACAACTAAAAGAACAATTCGAGAGTATTCAAAATGCTATTAACACTGAAGTGAATGAAATGAAAAAGATGTGTTTAATGAAATGGAAAACGAGGTTAAAACATATGAATGTGAGCTTAAATGTAATGAGATTGAGAGGAAAAATATTCACATTCTTAATGAGAATTTGATTTCTAGATGTATTGCTCAATATGTGTTTTATAATGTCATGAATTATTCTATTACTGCTTCTCAATTTCATGATTTATCAATTGCATTAAAAGTCTCACAAGATCGTGTCAATGAGCTTGAAACCAAAAATTCAAAATTGCGTAACAAAATCGAAAGGGATGATCATGATAACATGGTCAGGCATTTTTCTAAACTAGAAGTTGAATATCTTGATTTACAATTAAAATATCAACATCTTGAAGAAAGAATTAAAACTTCAAATGCCAAGACATCTTCGGATGCTCCTGAGTTTGATGCATATTTTGAAATAAACTCTCATGATGAACGGATTCAAGCTCACTGCAACATGATCCGAAAATTGAAAGCTCAAATTTCCCAATTGAAGGGTAATTTGAGTGAAGTGACTGGCTCCCACGTGCCTCCTCCTTTAGATTCTCAAAATTCTCAGAATTTCCATCTTCAAAATCTCATTGATGTATTACAACATGAAAATGATTGTTTTCTAGCGGAAAATGAAAAAGGTTAAACTGCATTTCAAAGAGTTATATGAATCAATTAAGGTCACTCGTGACAAGAACAATGAAAAGATAACGTCTTTGCAAAAAGAAATTGAGAATATAAAGAATCAGGTAAAAGAGAAAATGCCAATCACTAGTGGTGATAATGTTGCACCAATTGTGCCTGCTTGTATTAAATATGTTGTGAATGTGAAGTACATTCCTCCTCATCTTAGGAATAATGAATTTGCATTTCAAACATATCGTTCGTACCTTAAGGATAGTTTAGAGAGTCTCCGTGAGATAGTTGAAGATGATAAGATAGAGAAACCACTTGATAATGCGGTTGGGCATGCATGATTATATGCCAAACGCTCTCAGGAACTCTTAGAATGTGTAATTGCAACATGTCTTAAATCTTGTACTAGGAGAGATAGAATAGTTATGCCAATTTCTATGCCTAAAGTCAAGCATGAGACATTTGATGTGCCACCTAAAGTCTCAGATCCCAGCACTTCTAGACCAGAAAAGCAAAAAGTAGTAAAACAAACTAATATTCCCATCGTTCCTTCTACAGGAGTAATCAGTGACACTAAAGCTAGCGGGTCAAAGCCTTCAGGCAATATAAAGCTAGATAGGACCACGCGAGCTAAGTGTGATCAAGAGAAGAAAGTAGAAGACCACCCTAAGAATAATAAGTTTGAGTTTAATAAGATGAATCGTGTTGATTCTAGTATTAGCTATAAGTGTACTGTAATTAATTCGAATTCTGCTACTATTTACAAAACATGTAATGAATGTTTGATTTCTGGTAATCACTATGAATGTGTTGTGAATGATTTGAGAAATGGTGTTAAATCTCCAGCTAAAATTGTTAGAAATGCTAAACAGGTTAAGGAAGTCTGGAAGCCTACAGGGAAAAGGTTTAGTAATTATTGGAAGCCTACAAGGAGAAAGTTTAGTAATGTGGGTTATCAATGGAAACCTACTGGCCGTAAATTCAAAGTTAATGAATTTTGCCCTAAGTTGTGTAGATCTATGCCCACTAAGAAATGAAAGCCTGCTGGTAGAATCATACCTTTAAGAAGTTGTCACACTTTAAATAGGTCCCTGTCACTACTAGTCATGCTTCCACCATTAATGATGACATAACTTCTAGAAATACTGTAGGTATACCAATTGCATGCACTAACCAATTGGAACCCATTATATCATGGAGATCCAAAGCTTCCAGTTATCTATACTTGTCTATGTTCAAATGCAGGTCGTACAAATCGTCCTTTGGTATTTAGACTCAGGCTGCTCAAAACATATGACTAGAGATCGCTCTTGGCTCAAGAACTTCGTGAATAAGTTCATCAGGACTGTTAGATTTGGGAATGACCACTTTGGGGAAATTATGGGTTATGGAGATTATGTTTTTGGCGATAGTGTGATCTCCCGGGTATATTATGTGGAAGGTCTTGGTCATAATCTGTTCTATGTTGGTCAATTCTATGATTTTGATCTTGAAGTGGCCTTCAAAAAGAACTTTTGCTTCGTTAGAGAATTAGATGGTGTCGAACTTCTAAAAGGAACTCATGGCATTAACTTGTATACCATCTTTATCGAAGACATGATGAAGTCTTATCCAATTTGCTTGTTATCTAAGGCATCTAAGAACAAGTCATGGTTATGGCATCCTCGTCTCAATCACTTGAACTTCGGCACCATAAATGATCTGACTAGAAAGGACCTCGTAAGAGGCTTGCGTCGGTTGAAATACGAAAAAGATCATATGTGTTCAGCATGTCAATTGGGCAAAAGCACGAAGTATGCCCATGAACCCAAACCCGCCAATTCCATTATGAAAGTCCTTCATACCCTTCACATGGATGTTTGCGGACCAATGAGAGTACAAAGTATAAATGGGAAGAAGTATGTGCTAGTTGTTGTTGATGACTACTCTCGGTTTACTTGGGTTAAGTTTTTGAGATCAAAGGATGAAACCCCATACATCATCATAAAACTCATTAAACAATTGCAGGTTCGGCTTAACAAAACCGTTAGAATCATCCAAATAGACAATGGAATTGAATTTGTGAACAAAGAACTTAGTCAGTTTTATGAAAGCATTGGAATCAGTCATCAAAGAAGTGTACCACACACTCCTCAACAGAACTGCGTAGTTGAAAGACAAAATCGGACTCTTGTGGAAGCTGCACGGACTATGCTAATATTCTCAAAGGCTCCAATGTTTCTCTGGGCGGAAGCCATTGCTACTGCATGTTACACCCAAAACCGTTCCCTAATACATATTGATTCCTCCCGAACTACCTTCTTTTATTTCTCCGTCACACTTATCAACCGCTTGTGAACGGTCAACCGTAACAGATGATAAAAGGGCGACAGCCCGGGAGAGAATGCAAGTTTACCAAGGATTAAAAATATCCTTGGATCGTTTATGTCCTGGCGAGGCGTGATATTCTGGTATAATGACTTGTGATTTGTTGAAAATAATATTAGTATAGAAAAAACAGGAATCTGATTGACTAACACTAGGAATGTGAATAGTAATAGCTCTGTCACAGCTACGTCAATAAAAACGTACAATCAGAAACCTAAAAATATAAAAGTATACAAACTTACGTTTAACTTAAACTAAACGTAAACGTAACGAATAAAACAAAACTATTTATAACTATAGTAGGGATTTGCATGTCTTAGCGACTTAAATGCAAATTAAAGGAAATAAAAGATAAAATATATTAAATAAACGCTATCACTATTTTTAAAGATCGATGAACGTTTATTTTATAAAACAAAATAACTTAAATAAACTATTTTAATTAAAACATAAACCTAAATAAACTTAAAACGTAACCTAAAATGAAAACGAGCGTTACGTGTAAAAATAACGCTGGAGCGCAAGCAAAAACGTAAAATTATTGAAATAAAAGGCCTACGAGTGTAAAATCAATTTTCTTACGTACTAAATGACAAAAGAAAATTTTTGAAAAAAGAATTATATTTTTTTGACTTTTATATTTTTTATTATGAATTAATTACTAAAAAACACTAATTAAATGTTTAAAAATACTAAAACTAATGAGAAAAATCTGAAACTTTTTGATAAAATACTTAATACTAATACAAATTTATAAAAAATACAAAAACTGAAAAAGCTATGCTAAATAAGCTAGAAATAAGCTAAATAAACTTAATAAGCTAAACTGACAAAACGTATATAAGAGATTATTTAGTGCAAGAGATGACAGTCAAAGACCCAAGGGCGCAATGGTTCCAGGTACACCACTATCACTCTCCAAGGGGGGAGGTCTCAGGTTCGAGCCTGCCTACCCCCTTTTTGGTTAACATTTTATTTTTTTGATTTTCTTTTTGCAAAACTGTACATTAAGTAAAAATATGGAACTTTAACAAAACCAACTTATCCAAAACTTGGAAATAAGCTCTGTGGCAGCTTATTTCCATAACAGTTGGCTTTTTAAGCTCAAACTCCTAAATAGAAACTAGCACTTATGGTTTAAAAGGTCTTTTTGGTTTTTTCTTTTTCTGGAACTAAATAAGTACTGATATTATACATGTTTAATAAAAAGAGAACTTTACAAACTTGAAAATAAGCACATTATAAGCTTATGAGTCCAACAGTTGAGCTTTTGGCTTAACTGTTGGAACTCAAGCTTAAAATAAGCTTGAAATAAGCTATACACAGGAAATAAAAGGTAAAAGTATATATGTACAAGTATTATGTGTAAGTATGAACAAGGAGATGCAAAGATTAGCACTAATAAGCTTGTTATAAGCAAATCAGCACTTCACTTTACACTCAGACCCAAACAGTTCAAACCAAGGCCTGCAACTTTTTTGAATGGCCATTTAAGCTGACGGGTTAAGCTCAAAATGGCAAAATGAAAGTTGGAATTGCAAGATGGCCTGGTGAGCTTTCCAAAAAGCCCAAGCTCACCTAGTGGGGACCACTAGTGAGCTTGTGAGAAGCTCATGAAAAGTCACCCAAATCACTGAGTATAACTAAGCTTCCAGTATACTCAGGAAATGGGACAAACAAAAAGCCTTTGGCAAGCTTATGAAATAAGCTTGAAAGTGATGAACAACCAATGAACTTTAGACACTGGTAGTTTAGCTCTGAGAAAAACCAAACCTCACAGCTTAAAGTTCATTAGAGAGCTTTTTTGTTGGCTTATGAAAAGACTAGGGATCACTGGGTTACCCAGTGATTTTTAAGAAAATGGACAAGGTTAAAGCTTGTAAGCAGGCCTATTAAATAAGCTTATATGTGAGATATGAGCTTTCAAACCTTGAGACTGGTAGATAAGCTTTCCAAAAAGCTAAAATTCATACAATAAGGTTCATTAATGAACCTTATAAGGGCTTATGAAATAAGCCACTTGGTACTGAGTGATCAGTGTATTGTATAAATTTGAACAAAATGTTAAGCTAAAATTAGCTTATCAAATAAGCTGTTAAGCTATAGATAAGACTAAATCCAGAAAGTATGGTACCTAGGCTTCCTAAAAAGCTAAGGTACACAAACTTTGATCCATTATTAAGCTTTCCACAAGCTTATGAAGTTGAGTAAATAAGTGTGAGTGTGCTGATGAACAGTGCACTCTTCAAAATTGGGACAAGTTACAAGCTTGTTGCAGCCCTACCAAATGGACTGCAACATGAAAATTAAGTAAAGGATCTTGTACATGGGTGGCTTAGCTTCAAGAAAAACCAAGCCACACCATCTATAGATCATAATTGAGCTTGTGAGAGCTTATGAAATAGGGGTGGGTTGACTGTTTATACAGTCATCTCAGAACATGGTGCAAACATAAGCTCAAATATAACTTGCCAAATGAGCTGATAAGAGCTCAACCAACATTGAACCTTAAAGTTTGATGGATTGGCTTCTCAAAAATCCAATCTTCATAAGCTAAGGTTCAATGGGGAACTTTTTACAAGCCATGGAACCCAGCTCAACCACACAGTTTGCTACTGTGTGGTGAGGGTGATGTAACAAAAATAGGTGGGTTGATTAAGCTACTTAATAAGCTAGGAATTGAAAGATAAGCATTCACATAACAAGCAAGCCACAAAGGCAACATATAAAAACCAAATACACTGGCTAGGGTCAAATCCATGAGCTTACGCAAGCTCATGGTTTTGACAGCAAAACCATGGTGCAGGGTAAAATCAGTCAGAAATAAGTACAAAGAAAAGCAGGAAAATAAGCATACTGAAAATAAACAATGATAACGCTACACGCGTCGTTCGGGGTCAAGGAAACTTCCTTTTCTTCGAGCAAGTTTTATAACACCCTAGGCAGTGAACCTAATCGTTGTAGTGTAGTAATTAGGGTAAGCCACGGGTATTGATATCGTTCTCTAGGGGAATAGGAATGCTAGTAGGGAGTTACTACGCTAAGGTTAAGGTTGAGGAAGATTATTTTTTTTTGATAGTATGCTCGTGTGTAATTAATCTGTATCTGAGGGTGTTGGAATCAAATCTATTAATCTATTATCATCTCATTAGCCATCTTTATGGTTTGGGGGTTTAGGTTATGGGCTCTAAGCATGAAAAGGTAAAAGTATTTTATATTTTTCTATTTTTTATTAGAAGGAGTTGGAATTGGAATCGCATCATTGAGGGATGATCGTAAGGATAAGGGGATCTCTTGCTATAGTTATGGGCACCGAATGGGATTAATGATGTGATGTTGCTAATCCAAGTGACGGATCCCACAATATTTTGAACGAGCTTCTTTTCCTTCAAAGGAACTGGGGCTTGCTGCGCACATCGCAATAGTAACAAATAAAAGTCATACGAATAAAAGGACGAAAAGAAACACGAATAAAGACTGACTAAAATGGGACGTGGTACCAAAACGACAGTTTTGGTACTCGAACGCATTCGAGTACCTAAACTGGGATCGGTCACATAAACCAAAAATATACAACGGAAACACCGAACGAACAATACACTTACGAAT